>VDFB02042253.1:0-21188 GCA_007258455.2 Sequoia sempervirens
AAAAAAATCTCATGAACCATTAGTTTAATTTTTTCTTAAACACTTAATAATTGTTATAATTGGAAAAGTGTGATAAATACTAAAAAATAAAAAATTGTGACCCAAAAATGCACAAAAGTGAACTGGTATTTTTGCTACCCACAAATAAATCTTTGAATACCAATATATACTAATAATTAAAAAATGAGTCTCAAGATGGCTAACAATAGCTAGTGAAAATGGATGTGAGTGGTATTTTTGAGACAACTGAACAAATGTGTTGACATGGGTACTGTGCAAGATGGTAAATAATATCTAAATGGTAAATATATAAGGACATGATTAAATGAGGATAAAATAAAGTTGAATGCATAAAAGCAAATGTAAATAGGGATTAAGAAAATAGAGAAAGATATTAAGTTGTGAGCGAATATTAACACAAGAATATACTACTTTGTGATGTCACTATATAAAGGCATTCTATCAAGATAAATTTTAAGAAAAAAATAGAAATTAACGTAGATATACAAATTTCACCGCCACACACACATGTATAATTTTATATATAATATATCCATAATTTATTTAAAATATTATATTTAAAAAATATATGTATAAGAAATCTAGATTATAAGGACACATTCTTGCTATTTTTCAACCAAAAAATATAACTAATTCATCCATTTTTGTAAATTTAAACAAATTACAAAGTGTGGTAGTTAGCCCTAGAAGTTATAAAACCCAACTAATTGACATTACAACCTAAATTAAACAATCAATATTTCCAACTAAACAAGTTTTTAATGATAATTATCCATTAAAATTTACCTTTGAAATAATATAATACACCTTATGAATAAAATTATATAAAAAATAATTATATATTACAATACTCTTATATAAATCCATCTATTCAAAATATTTCCTTTAATGTGATATAATCTTCCTAAAGTGTTAATTGAATTTTACAATAAAATATTAAAATATGTTCATATGACCATCAAATTTAGACCGCGACTCACATGTCTCAAAATACACATAATGAACCTCTTCCAAAATTTAATATGAAAAGCATAGCAAATAATGGTGAGCATGGTCACATACAATTCAATAGATTTCAAGTAAATATAGAGTAATAAATAATGTATAACTGTAAATATAGGAAAACTTGTATAAATAAAGATAAGGTTGAATACATAGAAATAAATGTCAATAAAAATCAAGAGAATAGAAGATATTAAATTGTTATAGAAATTTAATACAAGAGTGTGCTATTGATTGATAAAAAAAATTATTCAAATACTCTATTAAAATAAACATTTAAAACTAGTAGCAAAAAATTAACATAAATATAAAATTTTATCATTACACTTAAATATAATTTTATACATAATACATTTATAATTTATTTATAAATAATATAATATTAAAAAAAAATCTCTAGTCAATAGAAATTATAAAAACATATTATGTTATTTTAAAATAAAATAACATAATTCACTCTATAAATGGCTTGGGACAACAATTCACTTTTAGATAAATTACTCGAAAAATTCATCACATTAAAAGTTTGCCAAACTTACGATTAATTTAATTTAATTTTTTTGTGACAATAAATTGTTGTAGAGAATTTTCCTTTATTTAAAAAACTATGAAAAACCACCACCGGAGAAACTATAAAATCGATCGATTCTCATATTTCCAAACACACATACAATGAACCAGTTTTCTCACACCATGGCAGTCAATGGAACTTCAAAGAGAAATATAAAATGAATGGTCTAATTTGTTTCCGAGAAACTGCAATATATGAAAGCACTATTTTTTATTGTAAAGAACCAACAAAATAGTTTGCTCAGATACTAACCAAAGCTAGAATTCAAAACAAATAACAAATTTGAACACAACTTGCAAAATGATAAACTCTGCATTCATTCAGAAAATGCCTAGACAAGAGAGACTCCCTCCATTCCCAAAAAAAACCGAAAACAAAAGCAGCATGTCAACTGGAACTGGTGGTGAGATTGCCACAAATATCTCTTACCCAAAGCATTCTATATATGAAGAAACCTCCTCATTCTTATTTTCCAAGTTCTCGAATGGTAGCGCTCACGTATGTTACTATCGTCCATAAGATTGAGACCAACAAGGTCATCGCGGACATATGGGACAGTGCCGACTGTCTTGTCAAATAATCGTCTCCGACTAGTTGTAGAAGTAACCAGGTGACAATCATTGCAAAGGAAGTGGTGAAGGCTGTGGTCAGTGGTGTCAAGAGTATATGTAAATTTGTAAAAGTTTATAAAATGTCATCTTGGAAGCACCATAGGGCATTTCGTAATCTTTTCAAATCGCAGCCTTCACCACTTCTTTTACACTGGTTGTCTCGACAACTAGTCAGAGACAATTATTTGGGAGGACAGTTGGCACTGTTTCATATGTCCATGATGATCTTGCTACAGTATTATATTTTGGCACATCAACCAATAGCCCCTACGCCTTCCAGTTTCTATTTGATGAGGATGGCATAGTTGGGGTTGTGTGGAGCTACTACAAATGTTATGTCAAGTGTAGTTATGTCTTCATCATTCACGACATTCATGTCTACACCTGAAAATGAGACAAAGTATTCCACCATGGGCACTCACCAAAAAGTAATGTTAATTTACATCTCTAGTTATAATTATATTTTTTTATTAATTATAGAAATAAATAAAAAAAATTCAAAACTTAATGCATGGCTTACATCTATTGAACCATGTAGAATTAGAATCATTTGAAATCTAAAACTAAGAGGCTATGGTAAATGAGAGGCATAAAATGCGTATATATTTAGGAAGCCCCATAAAAGCACCAAATAAATCAAGATTCAGATAATCCTTGCATGTACATGAATTTATGTTTATTAAATCTAAGAAATCTAATGAACAAAACCAATAGGAATTGGTCACATGTTCTCATGTTCTCTTCTCGGGGCTTGAAGACTTTAAGACCTAAAGTTTCTAAATTTGTCCTTTCAAAATGCTTGAACAAAAAAAATTTAAGAGTAAACCTAAGAATGCCAAGTGTCAATACTAAAGTACAACCAATATTTAGTGCACAAATCTAGATTACTGTGATGTGATATTTATTACCAATATAAGCCCACATTTGATTATAGAAATGATCTACCTAATAGCTATGTGTTTTCTTAGTAACTAAGGATGTCTAGGAGTCTCCTCAACTATGAAATTGAAGTTTCTATTAAGTCAAAGTGTATATGCCTTCTAAGTCTATGAAATTCTTCAAGAGTGAATATTAGGCCAATTTTAAATATGAGAATTCAAGCTGTAAACTTTTTAGAATGAATTTATTTGAGTTTGGATAAACTTGTGTTAGGATCTTACATTTTTTTGAGTAGGTTGCACCATCAAGTATTAGGTAGATGATAACATATTAAAAAAATATAATTTTTAGCAATTTATTAGAATGTTATATTAGTTAACAAAACTCTAAAAATATGTATCTATCAATTATTTTGATAATAAATTTACTTGTTTTTGTAGATATCTGAAATTTCTCTGATGCAAACAACACGTTTTGACTAAATCTCACCCGTCTTCCCCTAAAATGATTAAATAATGTTTTATTATTTTATTATTATCGTTTTTTATATTCTACTATTAATTAAGTAATTTAACATTATTTAATTAATTCATCCTCAATCATCATTTCTGACTAATTAAATATATCTTATTTATTTAATAAAATCTTGATTATCCTTATTCTCCTTGACCAATAAAATAAATCTAATTTATTTAATAATGTCCCCATTAAACATTGTTTTTCCTGATCAATTAAATAAACCTCATTTAATTAATTATGTTGCTAACTTCACCTACTCTTCTATTTTAATTAAATAGTTATCATTAATTATTTAATTAACATTAAAGACCCTTCTCATATTAAATAATAATTATAAATTATTTAATTAAACCACTTTTCACTTCTAGATTAAATAATTAAATTAATTATTTAATTTTCCAATATTCACTTAACATGATCAATTAATAAATACTTTTATAAATGTTCATTTAATTACATCTTGCACGTTCCTCTCTATGATCAATGGTTTTTATGCATGGTTAGATCAAGAAACCAAATTCAAACCAAAGATCAAGTAATAAAGAACAGATTAGCATAAAAGATCATAAACTAATGAAGTAGTGCAAACACAAACCTATGTCATTACCGAATTACCTCCATTACCTTTCTCCATTTTGATTTGAAGCTCCAAGTGCCCTCAGTGTTGAAGATGGACCTAAAACCTGTGACAATGATAGCAAAATATCAAAATTATGTGCACAAGAATTCTTTTAGAGATTCTCCAGATGATTGAAATGGCCAAGAAAAGTCTCTTTTATAGAGAGGTTGTTTGATTGGACGGCTAGGATTGATTAAAGATCAATGATTGAGATTTGATGAGAGGAATTAATTGATGAGTTAACTTTCAAATAGTTGAGTTGATTTGAAAATTACCTCGAACAGAGTGAGGTAAAGTGGTGGATCCACTCGGAAACTTTCTCAAACAAAGTGAGATGAAGTGGTGGATCCACTTAGTTAACTTATGAAAGGCGGTAGTCAAAATAAGGAATATTGAAGAGGATAGGCATTCTATTTAATTAACTAATTAAATTTATAAAGTGGATAGATTAAATAATTAATTCACATTAATTACGGAAGAGGATTTATGGTTAAATAATCTGGACTAATTATTTAATTATAATTGAAAGTGATATGAATAATTAAACAAATATAAATTTATTTAATTATAAAGATAGAAGGATCAATTAATGGCATAATTAAATAAATGTAATTTATTTAATTAATCAAAAGAAAGACATTTGGTTCATTAGTGACGTAATTAAATAAATATAATTTATTTAATTAATCAAAAGAGGAATTAAGGAAAGGAAGGTGAATTAATGAAATAATCAAAATTATTTAATTAATAGAGGAATGTGATTAAAATAATTAAAAAATTAAAATTACTTAATTATGTGGGCAAAGAAGAGAGAATGGTGCAAAAGTGTCTACATTTGCCCATCTTTGATAGAATGTAGTTTATTGTGTTGTGTCAAAGAAAAAGATATGCAATAGTGAAAGTAGGATGACAAGGAGGTAGTGGTATGCCCCCTTGAGAGAACAAGTAAGTTCAAAGAACACCAATGTGCTCTCGAAATGGATGAGAAGACTAGAAAATGGAGGACAAAAGGATAGAAGAAAATAGATGAGGATGATGAAGATGAAGCATAAAAGAAATGTTAGAGCGGAAAAGATGAATGTTAGCATAGAAAAGATGCATGCTAGCATAGAAGATCTAGATGTTGAGATAGTGCTAGTTGAGATAATTTGTAGATATATATTAAATGCTATATGATACTTGTGCATTTAATCATCATTGGGTGGTATAATATGGAAAATGGACAGTAAACACCATGATATGACATAGACCAAGGTGTGCAAGGCCACCAATCTATAAAATAGGCAGTTGTAAATGAGCAATGTCTTAACTCATACTAAGGGAAAAGTTTCCCTAGTCTTTTTCTCAAGACAAACTGCACACAGTAATCAAATAAAAGATGAGACATCATCGCTCCTCTAAATCCTTTATGGGACATCATCGAGGTGGCTAGTTTTATGACTGAAGTAAATCAAAAAGATAAGAAAAAGTATACCAACAAGGTCAACACTCATTTAGATTATTTGCCAATAAGTGTTTGCTAGTGTGTTAAGTGACTAAGTGAGTGATGGGTTGACTATTTTGACAAGGCCTAGTTTCAGGAGAAGAAACATGTCATATAAGATGTCAAGTCTGGTTTTGATCATGTAACTACCTATATAAGGCAAATGAAAAAGTGTGATAGTGACAAGTTCTAGTTTCAGGAAGGACACATCCTATATAGGACCATTGGTTTTGATCAATTTGACAATTGACTATTTTGACTTGAAGACTTGTTTGCTTGCTTTTCTTGTTGATTTCAATTTTTTGTTCGAAGTTCAGATGATGATGTCGTGTTTGAGTTGAGAGTGTCTAATTTATTTTGACTAACTTGACAAACCCTAAAAGACTGACCTCGGCCTCGGGGGCTCATCGATAAATGGCCTTGCCTATGTAGCAATGTGTAGAGGCCTCGTAGTTTGACATGACCCTTGAATTTTTTGCAATTAAAAAGGACTGAATCATGATTTCATTTGACAACACCTAAAGGATTGATCTAATGCCTTGGGGGCACATGGATAGATGGCTTTTCCTACATCTAGTCACAGAGGCAACATAGTTTGACAATGACATAGATTGACACAACTGACTTTGACTCTATTTTTTGGATTTCTTTTTAAAGTTATCTAAATATTTTTGGGTTTTTCAATGTTTTATGATTTTTATATCTTTTTAGGGAATATTTGGGTTTTTTGTCTTTTTTGAACTTTTTGACCTCCAATGAGAAGTGTAGAATCCAATCAAGCTAAGCATGAGGAAATTTCTCCAATCAGGTATAGGACTAACCAATAGGGATGGGATGGGACAAGGGTTTATTATGGACATAAGATGAAGGAGAAAGGGTAGAAGACATCAACTGCTTGGAAGTCATGATAGAGATGACAAAGCCTAATGATGGGTGTCAAATGGGAGATGATGGAAGGTAAAGACATTATTGTAAATTAGGGTGGAAGACCAGATAGAGTAATAATAGATGACAAAGAAAAAACTAACTACACATGGCGCATGTTAACTAGGTTTTCACCATGGTATTTATCCAAAGCGTCATAGACGTGGTTTTCACTATTGGACAATTTTTTTTTCTCTTTACTATTTTTATTATTTTTTGATTTTTTTGCTATCATCAAGATGCCTATTTGCCAAGTTTTCATCAAGGTAACGATTTTTTATTTTTTTTTTCAATTTTTTGTATTTTTTTAAGGCTTTTTCTCTTTTTTTGTATTTTTTTCAAGACTTTTTCTCATTTTTTTGTATTGTTTTAGGAATTTTAGCCTAGCTTTATAAAGCTACGTATAGAATTGATAAGCGCTAGATCCATAGACTACCTTGACGATGCCCCAATCCTGTGTGGGTGACTGTGTTGGATGAAAGGACACGATCTAGATGATGAGTGTAAATAGAAAATATGAAGGGTGGTAGATGCAGAGGAAAAAAGAGGTTATGATAAGATCCCTAATATGCACACTACATGGGCCATCAGGCTTCATATGAAAAGGAGCTTGGGCTACCAATGAGCTAGAGTACGTGAAGGGGTCGTTTGCAAAGATACATTGAAAGAAATCACCAATGGTATGGTATGATAGATAAGTGATCATGGATGGGTGGAATGGAATATATGGTATGAGTGAGAGTGATGTGGATGGAGACCTTGAATCAACAAGCTCTTTGTTTGATTTTTTTTCTTGATAGATGCCCCCAGTGATTTTTGATGGAAAGGCATACTTAGAGATCAACTTTTGCTTGCTTTCACTATGACTTTTATTTTTTATTTGTCTAATAGCTTTTTATTTTGGCTAGGGGAATTTTCTTGCTCTTCTTTAATTTTGGATTTTTCCAATAGCATTTTATTTTGGCCAGGGGACTTTTCTTGATCTTCTTTTCTTTTTAGTATGTCTCTTGATTCTTGATCTCCTTTTAAAGATAGCTCATTCATTGGAGCTTTTCCTTTATTCTTTTCTTGAGCTATGACTTGTTGACCCATGTCTATGATGTGGATGGATGTGAGTGAGATGGATGAAATAGGCAGAGTGACAAGAATGTCTAATAGAAAAATGGGAGTGGTGATGCTATCAATGGATTCGTTGGGACTATCATTTTTTATACTACTAACAACAAAGGAAGCTTGCACATTCTTAATGACTTGGCAAGGTGGCTTAGTAGATGCGATAGTAGAAGATGCATATCCTATCCTAGGGTAGGTGGGATGGAAGGATGATGATTAGATGTCCTTAGCAGGATCATGATCAAAAAGTAGATTATCATAGATATCTTGGTCTAACATGGGATTGTCATGGATATGAAAAGTTTGAGTGGAAGTAGATATGGTAAAGGTTGATGTATTATCAGAGTCCCAAAAGGTTTCAATCCAAGCACTCCCATATTTTTGTGTTCCTTCTATAGTTGTATTGACATCATTATTGGAATTTTAATCTTTCTTGGCAGCATTAGCATTATCGTTCATCTGTAAATTATCCATATGGTATTCTCCACATCCCATGTCATGGACTTGGACCTTGGGGTTTGATGGAATGGTAAATGCAGTGGATGAATTGGTCAATGAAGATGCATCAATGTAGTGAGATGATGAGGTCTCCTTGTTGATAGGCACTTGGAATTGAGTAGTCCCTCTCAGATTACTATAATATTGAAAAGGGTTGGGATCTCCTATGATTTTACTTTAGGTGCCTTTGTGAGGAAACTTGACACATTGATGGTATTTGGATGGTATGACCTTCATGGCATGGA
This sequence comes from Sequoia sempervirens, assembly GCA_007258455.2. Lineage (NCBI taxonomy): Eukaryota > Viridiplantae > Streptophyta > Pinopsida > Cupressales > Cupressaceae > Sequoia > Sequoia sempervirens. Next base: position 8,486 of record VDFB02042253.1, read on the forward strand.
TCCATGGTCAGCTAAGGAGGAGGTTGTATGGAAGTTCAAGGTCCAAGACCTGGAATGTGATATCTAGGATAGTCGGTCCAAATCTGATTGGGAGTATGATGACACCTTTGGAAGGGCATTCTTCATCATCATACATTTAATGAAAATTCTCTTAGTTATGTCCACACATGTTTTAGAGAGGTCGAATTCCTTCATGAGTTTTAAAGTGCAAATGTTCAATCCAGCCTCACCATCTACTAGGACTCATCTCACCTTTTTTTTTTATGAAGACCTCCAGGTGTAATGGGTCATTATGCTTTGACTTGGATGTAGAGTAATCTTTGTCAGAAAAGGATACATGGTGGGAGTTGGCCAAATATCCAACCATGGCTTTAAATTGGTTGATGTCTAGGATGATAGGGATAGAGGTTTCTTTCAAAGCCTTATCAAGGATAGCTTTATCTTTGGGTGACATGCACAAAAGCTCAAGGAGGGAAATATGTGTAGGTGTCTTTCCCAATTGGTCAATAAGATTGTATTGACCTTTAAATTGTGGTTGCTTTGGAGGAGGACCAGATATGGTAACCTTAGCCCTCCAGGTAGTAATGGCGCATTCAGGTTGCTTCTTAATGGTGATTATGTTAACATGATCATCAACAACTCGTATGTGATTAATAATTGTGCAGTCAAAAGAGGCATTGGTATAATTGTCATGGTTTTCTATCTTTTGACCCGAACTAGAGGGTTTTTTTAGAACCATGATCTTGCAAAGGATTCTTGAAAATTGTATGGTCTTTATTGGAAGCTTTTTATTGTCCCTCAACCTCTACGGTGCCATTTTTAATTAAGTCTTGAATCATGTTCTTCAACTGATAGCATGATGAGGTCTTATGCCCTTTGATGCAATGGTAATCACAAAAAGGCATTGTCATCCCATCAAGAGGGTTTAAATTGTCCCGGGTCATATGGTTTGGGATCTTGGAGCTATATAACGTTTGATTGCATTAACTTCTTCAGGATAGATTCAATCGGTTCTAGTAAAGGAGTGTATTATCTCTGTGGGTATTGTCTTAGTTGTCTTGGGGGTCCTTGTTCTTGATTATTTTGGACCATGTTAGCTACTTGATTGGAAACATATGGTGTGTTATTAATTAGGTTGGGTGCTTTGAGATTCAATTTGGAACATGTTCTATTCACAACTTTTATGTCTACAACTCCATCATTTGTTACATTCTTGTTACGAGACCAAAACTTGTTTTTATCATTTGATGTCCCTTGGGAGTTTTGTGTTTTGGTATAAATTTATATTTCCCCTTTAGCAATAATTGTTTTCTTAAGGATGGCCCCATTTTCAACAAGGTCAGCAAATGTGGAACAATAATGGGTTTCCAAAAAATTCAAAAATCCATGAAATTCAAAACAATTTGAAATTGCATTTTTAGGAGAATATAAAAATCTTTCAAAATTCCAGATTGAAATGGAAATTTTCTCAAAATAGAATTTTTTTTGAAAAGGAAAATTTATTGAAAATGAAACTTTCCCAAAATTCAAAAATCTTCAAAATTCAAGAAGTGCTTCAAATCTCTTAAATTCATAACAACCTATAGTGTTGGAAAATGTACTCCTTTACATTTTCACACTATGTTTGGGTCCCTTAATAAATTGGAATTAATTAAGCCTCTAATTGGCCCAATTATGCATTTAAAAGCCTAATTAATCCCATTTTCTGAAAGAGAAATTTGTATTAAACAATTGCAAGCATTAATTAAATTTCCTTGAAATTGGTGTCTCCTAGGTTTGGGGCCTAGTACACATTCACCCAAGTGTCAATAGGTCCCTCTTAAATTTAGAACCCCAATTTTAAATATGTTTTTGGTGGGATTTCCATAATTCAAATTCCATTTGCAATGGTCAGCTTGAAATGTTTAATTTTTGGGAAATTAGAAAATTACCTATAAACAAGGTCTTTTATCAATTCAAATACTAGGGATCAAGAAGGAAATTTTTATAAGAGAATTTTTTTTTTCAAGAGCATTCAAGAGCAGATTTCTCAAGCATTTATTGCAGCATTCAAGATCTCAAGCATCATGTTAAATTTATTTGCATTCATGCATGTTTTTGGAGCTAACATTGTGATGTAGGTTTCAAGCATTCAAGTATCAATTCAAATATCAAAGATCAACATCCAATCAAGCCATTCATGCAAGATCAAGACCTTGGAGAGATGTGTTAAGTTTTAGTCCTTCAAGGGTTTTATTCAAGCATTTGGTGAGTTGCAACATAGAAAGGGTTCATTCATCATTCCTTTCATGTTTCATTATGTCAATTCAAGGTTTAATTTCCAAAATGAGGTTTGACCAAGGCAAACCCCAATCACCCATTCACCAAAAACAAACATTTTTTCCCTCTTTGTATGTGCAGATTTACAAGTGAAGGATTGAAGATTCAAAAGTGCAATTTTGCAAAGTTGTTAAAGTTGTCAATATTTTCATTAAGCCATGGAAACTCACAGAATTTGGAGGAATCAAGAGTGAAAACTTAGGAGTAAAAGACCCAAAAAATTATGTTGAAAACGCCTACAAATACCCATTTTCCCTAGGATGAATCTATCGTAAGGGGACACTCAACACAGGCTTTTAGTGATAGGTGCATAAAATCATAACCCTCTCAAATGTACTAAAACTTTCTAGATTCTATCAAATTAAGGTTTTAAATTGATGATCCATGTGTTACATTAAATAATTCCATTCATTTGGTATTTTTCATTCATCTTCCAAAAGTATTGTCCCTATAGATTTACCTGTCCTCAAGCATAAGGAAAACATCATGATCTCCATTAAGATTGACTCACCTAAGGATTGAAAGTCAACCTTTCCCTAGAGGATCTCTAGTTTCCTATGGGTAGTTAAGCATGGTGGTGACAGATGTAGAATCAAGTGTGTGACCTATTCAAGGACACTAAGGTGAACAACTTAGTATGGAAAATCCTTTAAAGGGGAGGTGTTACGCATTACATTATTGAAACTCTGTGGTTTTGATTCTCAAGTTTCATATGAGTTTGTGAATGGCTGGCACAATATTAGGATTTTGAGAATCTTTGGAGTGGAAGTTATCATAACAAAGGATTTGATAGTGGAGGTGTTTGGTCTCTCCATGATGGACAAAAAGTTCTACAAGGATAGGGATACGTCTAAATTTTCTATGACAAATTTCTTCAAAGACAATGAGAAAGAGAATATTAAGAAGTTTGGTTCCGGGGATTATGACAGGTTATTGTTGAAGCCCATTTGGAGGGAGGTGGCATTGCCTGTTATGAGGTACTTTACTTTGGATGGTAGGTTTTATGTGATTTATGGCTACCATTTTTTGCTTCTCAATCATTATAGACACAGTAGGGAGGTTTTGTTTCCCTTTTATCTACTTTTATCATTATAAAATGGCATTTGGGACACCTATAGCTGCTAAACCATGAGGAATTTGAAGATGATGAAAACTAGTGATTTGTGACATTTTTTCTTTAGATTCTAAATACATATATATATATTTAAATATTGGAATCAAATTGCATTTCTTTTTCATTCTCTTTTGATAACTAGTTTTTAATAGTAAACAACATTTTTAAATAGTTATGTTTACTATATAACACAACTTTTTTTTTCTATGAAAGATAAAATTCCATTTTTTTTGAATTCAGATTTGTAGCTACAATATCTAGCTCCTTCATTTGGTTCCATAGTGTTTTATTGAATACTTTTTTCTTAATTAAGTTTTGATTTCAAATTAATTACAATTTAGATGTCGGTTTACTATATCACACAAATTTTTTTGTATGTATCGAAATTCAAAAAAAAATTATTGGATCAAGGACATCAATAACAAAAGTATAGATATTTTTTAGATTTTTTTTGGTAATCTACTTATTTTTCATATGTGTAAAACAAGGAGCTTGATTTTCCACTGAAAAACCTACATTCACAAGAAATAAAAAAAACAAATTATATAATAATCAAATTAAATATATTTAAAATTATACTTTTTGGGAAGCTTATAATAAGGAATGCATACTTACGAAACAAAAATTTTAAATGAGTTCACTTGATCCCCAAAAAGGTAAATCAAAAGTGGTTTTTTATCAGCATTTTGATAGGTGTAGAGGAGACTCCATTATAGGTATGTTTTAAAACTATCAATGTTCTATCCAAGGGGGTTTTGTCAAACCCTATTCAATTAAAATCCTTTAAATGCAACCTTTAAAGGTTTAAATCATTATATTTTTAAAAAATATGTGATTTTAGCAAAAATCAAGATGTCCCAGAAAGTGTGGCCCATTATTGTGGCAACACCCATTTTGGATCACCAAAAGAATTTGAGTAACCCCTATTTGCATGAGAGGTTAATGCTCCTGATGACTGACCATATCAAGGAAAAATATGTTATCGAAACTCCCAAATTTCATAAAGGTCATAAGATCAAGGAAATTCCTTTTGATTTCAGTATAGGTGATGATTTGAAAGGTGATGAAGAGGAGGATGTTGGGTTTGACTCCGTCAAGGACTTCTCCTAGAATGATTTTGAAAAATTCTCTAGTAAAAGGGCCAAGATGGAGGAATCCTTTTCCCATTCCATGGGCTCTCATATAGATTTGGAGTTGGAAGGGGAAGGTAAAGTTTTTGAGAAGAACAAAAAAGGGAATGTGAGAAAGCACGAGTTAGCCCTTCTAGTTGGTGTGAAAAGAAGAATCGTATTAGGAGAGGGAGAAATGAGGAAGGTAGGGACGAAATCTATGGATAAATGTGCCCCTGCTTTGGGTAAATGGAAGGAAAAGGTTGTCGAGGCCTTGGAGGAGTCGTTGAGAGGCTTCAAGCACATTTGTGAGGATACGGTGAAGAGGAAAGGAAACTAAGTTAATAGGGTTCATGATAATTCTTTTCAGAAGAAAATTGATAATGTGATTGATCTAGATGACTCCTCTTTTGAAGTTGAGCCAGTGGATAGAGGTAAATTTAAGGTGGACACACCGGTTGGTAAGCTTGAATCTATTTCTAGAAATCTTCAGGGTTTGAATTGGGATTTGATGGATGGTAATGAAGTTGTTCGCTTAGTGAGAGAGGGGATGGGTAACATTTTATTTGTTCTTAAGTGTATTCTAAATGAAGTTAAGTATCTCAACATAAATATTAACTATCTATCCCAATTTAACATTTCTCTCACTAATAGTAACAAATTGGAAATGTTGGTCATTAATAAGGTCAAAATAATGATTTTTTTTCCTCAGTAGAGTTGTAGTTGATGCTAAAAATTTAAAGGAAAATCACGAGTCTAGGATGGTAGCACTTGAACAAATATTTTCAAATATTCAATTCCATAAAATGGACTGGTAAGTCGTTGCTCAAAGAGAATGAGATCCAGGATGTGGAGGATGAGACCTTATTGGGTGATGCAGATAAAGGTAAGGAGGTTGGTCATTGCATTCATACCAAGAGTAAAACAAAGAAAGGTGGAATGGTCCCAGCCAAAGAGTTGAATGATGTTATCAAGATGCATGACAAAGTAATTGCTAGTGACTTGGAGGTAGCAAGAATCCTAAAGAATTTGTAGTAATTGTTGTTTCTCTCTGTTAGGCTATATGTTTTGCTTCTTTTTTATTGATTTTCTGTTGTTGTTTCATCTAATGGTTTTTCTTTTACTAAATGGGGTTTCTTGGTTTCAATGTTTATGTTTTCTAGTAGCTTTCTCCTGTTGTAAAGGGTTTCAAGACCCCTTCAAACCTAATTTCCTAGTAATCAAAAACAATTTACAACCTTTCAAGAAACAAAACAAGGGATTCTTACAATTAAACACACCTCAAACAAGTCAATATATCACCTCCCAAGTTGCTTCCATAAAAACGAAAAAAAATCCATATCCATTTAGGAAAAATATTAGACAATTTACACCATTACTCGAAACTCTTCACTCTATCATGTTGCAACTTATGAGTAAGAACTTAATCACCTTATATCCTATTAGAGCCATTGATACAACTAAGCCTTTACCTCCAAACTTTAACTCAAATTCCTTTTGTCATTATCACCAACCAAATGGACAAGATATAGAGCAATGTAAGCATCTTAAATATATTATACAAGACCTCATTGATTCTAATTAGATTTATATTGGTGGTGTTAATGATTGAAAGGAAATAAGTTTGTTTCCCCACCAAACCAAAATTTATAAATCTTCGCTAATCCCATGAAAAATCTTAACATCTCTTTTGTAAAAGCTAATGATGCCAAAAATAATGTGATGAATATTGACAAACTTCAAGATCAAAATAATAAGAACATGAGTGAAAATAAAGAAGACTTACAATGTATGGTTAGATTCATTGATGCTCAACCTCGTAAGCACCAAACCAAAATACCTCTTTACATTGATTTCTCACAAAATGAAATAATCAGACGTGCACCTGATGGTCCTCTTTACAAAGCTAGAAGAATCAATGACAAGCCTACTAATGAGATATTAATTGATCCTATGTGTGTAGATAATGAGATCACTGAGGAGTTCATATTTGTGTGTGAACTTTATCAATATTCTTATGAACAACTAAAACCATGGATCAAAATACATAATGGTTTTTCTTGTGCTATAATCTAGGTTTGATCACTCTTCCTTTAAAATTCGGACTAAAACAATTAAATGTCTCATTCTCTATCATCCTATCATCAAACCAATTCCATGTGAAGCTTGGTTATCCATGGCTATAATCCATGGATGTCATCCCATCAATAGTGCATAAATGATTAAAATTTACATTTTGTAATGACATCTTTATTGTGCATCATAGTGATTTTAATCCCATGTCTTCCTGTTGGAATTTCTCATTGTATTTCTTTTGGAACAAAACTATGGAGCCTATTAAGCCTTGTGAGGACCTCTTTTCCAAATATTATCAAAAAAAATTATGTCAAAAGTGGAATAACAGAGGGTATAGGCTTTTCTTTTTTCCAAAATCTATCATTTTGTTGTTGTATACAACATATGCTTGGCCAAGCTTTTGTAGCCCATAATATTGAATGGATTAATTTTATGATGTAACTCTCTGTCATTTCCTAACATTGATCTTGTTTGTTCTAAATTTTTTATAGATATTCATTTAGTTATTTTAGGAACACACTAGATTCCACCTTACATGTTAATTTCTCTTGCTAAGTATTCCATGCAGGGTCGGGTATTCATCAAGTTAGGAAGAATTTCAGGGAAGTGTAGCTTCATGGTCAAGTGGAAAAAGTGTTTGAACCATGTTCTCATCCACCAGTTGTAGTGAGCATTGAAGTGGAATTACAAGGAATTCCATCTTTTAAATATTGTACTTGTACTTCTTGATGTAAAATTTGAGTTGACTAATTGGCGATGTTAGCCTATTCAAACTATGTAACCTGAAATTTAACATTTGGGAATGAATATAATTCATTATTTTAACATGTTATGCTATGATGGAAAATAGCTATGCGTGATCCCACAATAGTGCTTTACAATTTTTGGCCAAACTGGACACTGAAATTATTATTTTTAACTAAATCTTCACTTTCAAGCACCTATAGCAGCTGAACCATGAGGAATTTGAAGATGATGTAAACTAGATTCTCATGACATTTTTTCTGTAGATTCTAAATATATTCTTTTCAAAAAAATTTGAATCAGATTCCACTTCTTTTTCCATCTCCCACAAAAACTGGTTTTTTTTTTAGAAAATGATATTTTAAAAAAGTGATGCACATTGTATAACGCATAACTTTTTTCCATGAAGGATAAAATTCTAATTCTTTTGAATTTAGATTTTTAACTATGATATCCAGTTCTTCCACTTGGTTAGATAGTTTTTTATTCAATATTTTTTCATTAATCAAGTTTCAAAGTCAAACCAATTACAATTTAGACATAGCGCGACTATATAATGTGTAACTTTTTTTGTATGTATCGAAATTCAAATTTTTTTGTTGGGTCAAGGACTTCAATATCTGGTGCACTAATATTTTTCAAATTTTTTTTTATAATCTACTATTTTTTAACATGTGTAGAATAGAGACCTTCATTTTCAATGAAAATCCTATGTTTAATAAAACTAAAAAAACAAATACATAATAAAACCAAAACATATTAAATTTATATTCATTGGATAGCTCGTTCTAAGAACTACCTAATTCCAGTTGGGTTTGTGAGTTCTCCTCCATTTTCATGTTCAAACCAAGCTCCGAAGTGAAAAAATTTAGATTTTTTTTTGTGTTCCAAAGAGCAAAGATTCTAAACAAACTACAACAACAGAAAAGTGTCCAGACCCAGAAGAGTATAGGCTTTTCTTTTTTCAAAGAGGGTATTTTAGACTCTAATGAGGACCTAGAAGAGTGTCCTCTTTTTGAAAATGAAGAACCTACATAGTAAGGGGAAAATTATGTAAATAAGGATCTATGTAATCCATTACTATAATAAATAAAGCAATTGTTTATTTGTATTCAAAGTTGTGAACTTGAATGACTTATCCTTGTTATGAATGAACATGACTATCTTTTATAGATTGCATGTTATAATACTTAGTATTATGTTTATGCATGATTAAACATGGAAATATTGTGTTAGTTACAGTAAACATGGGTTGTGATATAGGTCAATTATGAATCATCATTATGAACACCAAGAATGGAGGTCCAAGTGGAGGGAAAAACAAAGGTCAAAAAGAGAGGTTGGACCGAATCCTCGACCTATTGAATTGACAAGAGAATATGATGGATCACTTAGAACAAGAATTCTGAGGTGTGTGAGATAGTGAAAATTAGAGGAATGAAGAAAAACCACAAGGAAATAGGGATCAAGGTGGCAAAATCTAAGCACGAATCAAAGGAGAGCTTGGAAAGGATCTTAAAAGGCTAGCTCCACTAACATTTGATGGCTAAACCATCAAATATGGAGTAGAAACATGGATAATAGAAATGGATAAGTATTTTGTGCTTCAAAATTTATCATATGAAATAAAGGCTATATGGGCAACATACCAACTCTCTAGAGAGGTGGCCACATAGTGGGACAATGAAATGGAAAAATGGAAACTGCTACTAGGAGAGACCACATGGGAACAATTCCTTCATCATTTTTGGAAAAGGTGGTTTCTTCAACACTTTTTCGATAGGAAGATGATAGAGTTCCAAAACCTAACCCAAGGGAGTATGTATATGACTCAATATTGGGAAAAGTTCACCCATTTATTAAAATACATGCCACAGTACTAGACCAATGAATGCTTTTGAATTTGAAAATTTATATTAGGTTTAAGGCCCCATATTAGAGCAGAGATGGGTATAAATAATCCACTTACTATGGATGAGGTATTTGAGAAGGCCACCAAACAAGAGTAGAAGTTGCAACAGTTGTCTAATTTCCATAAGTGTTCAAATTCCAAGTCTTGATTTGGAAAATAAGAAGTTTAAAAAAGGAAACAAACCCCATAAAATCAAGAATCTAAAAAGGGGAAGTGACTCTCCAGAGAAAGAAGGAAACATTGGTGGAAAGGAACAAAATGCTAATAGCAATAGAAGCAATTTTGATAATAAATAGAAGAGCTCCAAAGAAGATTGGTCAAGAGGTTGGAAAGGGCCACATGATGGGTGCTAAATTTGTGGAGGTGATCATTATGCATCAAGTTTCCCACAATGTTCAAATGCACAAAATGAAGGGAACCAACACCAGAGTCCACAACATCAGGTTCATATGACAGTGGACAATAGACAATATGAGTTTCAAGCCTCACCAATCCAGCTATAAGATAAGCTCTATGGTAAATCTATTTCCATTTTGATTGATACTAGAGCCACAAAATATTTTGTAGACCTAAGAGGGTATGTACAAGATCATCATGGGAAAAAAAGGGCCTTAAGTGGCAAAAAATTCAGAAAAAACAAAGTTAGGCAACTTGACGTAAAAATTTGAATGTAGTTTCTAAACTACTAGGTTTGTTTTAAAAAAAAATCTAGTTGGTGAAAATTTGAAATTTCAATGCAGTAGTACTTAAATTTTAGGGAAAAAATGAGAAGTAGGTGTATGTCTGACCATCCTAACCACAATAAAATGATAATATTTTTTTATAATATTTTAGATACAAGTAGAGAACTCATGTCCCAATGTGATGCATATTTTTTTGTAATTTTTTTCCAAGTAAATAATTAATTATGAATTTTTTATTACAACTTTTAAAAAATATAAAAACTTGTATGTCTTACCACCTTGACTTGGTCAAAAATTCATGAAATTCAATTTTCTTTTTTTAATCCTATAGTATGTGAAGCATAGAATGTGACACAAGTTTTGGATTCAAAAAATGTGATACTGTTTGAAAGTTATCAATGTTTTTCAATCACCCTATCAATCAAGACTTTAGTCGTAATTCGAATAGAAAATGAATAAAAAATACTTATTAATTTCAAAGTAAAGAATAATTTATATTGGTGGGAAGCCGAGAATCTCCTTTAAAAACCCTTTTCGTTTCATCAATTTTGGGTAAAAAAAAATTCATCGGCCACATACCCATCATTTTGCCACTTTTTGGTCCATCATGATCCTACACCTACCCAAGAATCATTTCTAAATTTCCCATTAAACTATGAAATATGGCCAACTCTTGGATGGTTCTATATGGGAATTGAGCAAAGCAAAGTGCGGATTCTTTTCTCTCTTGTATTGAGTTAGAACTTCCCATCTTCCAGACCCAAGTCAACCTTTATGTGGCACCCCTAGATTCTAATGATTTGATCTTAGGGATTAATTGGATAACCAAACACAAGTCCATTGTGAACTTTGCGAAAAAATTTACTAGTTGTTTAGATGACTTTGGGAAGAACTCATAGATCTAACTCCCAAGAAATAATTTGATTTCTTTGTTGACCTAGTACTTGGATTCGAACCTCAGTCCAAGGCTTCATAAAATATGACTACCATCAAGCTATTTGAATTGAAGGCCCAGTTGCAAGAACTATTGAGAAAAGGGATCATTAGACCTAGTGTGTATCCTTGGGGTGCACCAGTTATCTTTGTAAACAAGAAGGATGGGACCTTGCATTTGTTCATCAACAATAGGATGTTAAACAAGGCCACCATCAAGAATTGACATTCTCTCCTGAGAATTGATGAACTTTTTAACTAAATGAAGGAAGTGTCTGTGTTCTCTAAAATAGATCTCAACTCCTATTATCACCAGTTAAGAATAAAAGAAGAGGACATCACTAAGACTACTTTACAAACTTGGTATGGACACTAAGAGTTCACTACAGTACTATTTGATTTGACCAATGCACCAAAATCCTTTATGAATCTCATGAACTATGTATTCAAGGATTGTCTAGATGATTTTTTTTAATCTTCATCAATGACATCCTGATGTATTCTAAATCCATGGAGGAGCACGATAGACATTTGAGGATAGTCTTACATCGCTTGATATAGAAGAATCTTTTTGGTAAGCTATCCAAATGCTCATTTTATTAGGACAGGGTGCACTATGTAAGGCATATCATATTAATAAAGGAAGTAACTGTAGATCCCAAAAAGATAAAGGAAATTTTGGAATGGCCAACACCTTAGAGTGTGATAGAATTTTTAAGCTTCATGGGTCTTATAAGATACTACAAAAACTACATACAAGGATTCTCTCATATTGTAGCCCTAATCACATCACTTCAAAGGAAAGGAAATTCTTTTGAAGGGATAGAAAAATGTGAGAAATTCTTTCAACTCTTGAAGTAGAAACATACTACAGCTCCAATGTTGACTATACTTGATCCCAATGGACAATTCACAGTGATCATAGATGATTTAGGAGATGGTATAGGAGTAGTATTAATTCAAGATGGGCAAGTAGTGGCATATGAATCAAGGAAGCTGAAGCAACACAAAATGAATTATGCACCACAAGATTTGGAACTAGGTATAATTTAGTACATGCCTTATAGATATGGAGGCCTTACCTATTGGGGAAACCATTTGAGCTTAAAATGGATCATTTGGGACTAAGATACATCTTCACCTAACCAAATCTGAATGCACTTAAAAGAAGGTGGTTGGAATTCCTTAGTGAGTATGACTTTTTAAGGGGATTCACTTAGTGATTGGCTCCTTCTTGAGTACACTTGTAAGGGGATGAGCCCTATGAAAGAGTAAAGCAAGATTTAGAAGAGTCAATAAAACCATCTATTTGATGTGTATGAATTTGAATCAAATGGTATCTTAAGATATCAAAAAAGGATGTATATTCTAAATTTTGGGGATCTCGAGAAGTTGGTCTTAGAGGAAATCCATAATGCACCTTATTCAGGACACCTCAGTGTTATCAAGATGATCATAGAGTTGAAATATTTGTATTTTTGGCCAAAAATCAAGAAGGATGTAGTTGAATATGTAGCGAGATATTTGAAATGTCAATGAATTAAGGCTGAACATGTGCATCTAGCAGGGCTCCTCTATCCTCATGATATACCTGATTACAAGTTATAGGTGATCAACATGGACTTTGTACATGGGATACCTTTAAGTAAAAATAGGCATGATGTCATCTTGGTAGTAGTTGATAAGTTGACTAAGGTGGCACATTTCATTTCAGGGAATCTTAAGGATGGTTTGTTGAACTTGTCCAAGAAATTTTTCTAAGAGATCTTCCATTTACATGGAGTGCCTAAGACTATCATATCTGAAAGGGATA
>VDFB02042254.1:0-72283 GCA_007258455.2 Sequoia sempervirens
GTGAAGAGAAAGCAAAGGGAAAAAGTTATGCAAACCAACAACATGTTTTTAACTTCAGAGCCTATTAAAAGATATACACCATAGGGGGACTCCTGGCCACCTTCAAACAAAAGAGCAAAATGAGAAATGATTGCTTGTGCTATTGGACAATGGCAATCAAGATGGCAGCACCAAGCCAATGCAAGCTACACTATTTTCTGTGCTTTTTGAATGTATTCAGTTTCAATAGGGACATTCAATGCCAAGGCGCAATCAATTTTATAGTTTTCTTATCAACATTTTACACATACTACAACATTAAATGCTCTGTTATTAACAACATCTCAATGCTATATCATTTAATGCTATGGCTGTATTGTAGGAATTTTCTTAGAAGCTAAATAATACTTACATATGCTATTTTTAACTCTTTTCAAATCAAAGTCTACCTAAATACAAATAAAGATAGCATACACAACTACTTAGATATACATGTGCATATATAAATTGTTGTTGCATTCTCAAACGAGACACAATGGTCTTGGTCTGTATATATCGATATATATTTTTGCCTATATGTATTTTTTAAAATATGATATGGGGAATTCAATACATATATATAGACATAAATTCAAGCTACATTGCATGCCACTAAATATTATAAACAAACAGAGAAATTGTAAAAGACCTATTAGACGAAAAATCCTATTCACGACTGAACTGATGAAAATTCCAGTGGAAACTTCAAACTAATAGCCTATCAACTAAAAATATAAATCTGAACTGATAAAAGAGCTATTAGAATAACACTTAAAAGCCACAAAACTATTTTTTTCTCCATGCTTATACATATATCTTTCAACTTGCAAAATCAATTATTTAAACCCAGTTCTTTATTGCAATACCTATTTTCTCTAGGCCATGATAACAATTATATGATGCAAAAATATCTAAAAAATGCGTATAACGCCACAGACTTAATTGTAAATTTTAGCTTCATTGCTTTCCATTAAATATTATAGAGAAATCATTATGCAACATACCCATGTAAAATGACTTGTAGCAAATAATTGTCATTCTAACACCTCATATACAATTTCTCTATTTCTCTTCAATATTTATTAGCAAAGAACATAGCTCGAATATTCTATCAATATGTTTCATGATATTCTTTTTTCCCTGATTTGCTTGAAGCTCCTTGAAACAAACTACCTAGGTTTGTTTATGTAAGGGGTGGAGCTTGGTAATCAATATGTTTCATTATATTCTTTGTTCCTCATTTGTTTCAACTTCCCCACAACAAACTCTTCTTCATCATATTCCTTTTTCCAGTTCCCCATAACAAATTGTTCAGTATCGTAGTTTTCCTGTTCTATTCTCCATATTTTAAACTTCTATTTAATGTGGGTTCTAGAACATCTATTAGTTTCTTGTGATTCTTAAGTGTTTTCCTAATAACTCTTTTCCAATTTCACTTTTTCTCTTATACCAATATGTTTCATGATATTCCTTTCTTCTCAAATTAAAAATATAAAGTTGAACAGATAAAAGAGCTATTAGAATAACACTTAAAATACACCAAACTATTTTCCCCTCCACACTTATAGACATATCTTTTCAGCATGGAAAAATAATTATTTAAACCCAATTCTTTATCACAATACCTATTTTCTTTAGGCTATGACAACAATTATATGATGCAACAATCTTTGGAAAATGTGTATAGTGCCATAGGATTAATTATAAATTTAGCTACATTGCATGGCATTAAATACTGTAGACAAATCAATAATGCAAAATACCCATGTAAAATGACTTGTAGGAAATAATTTTTATTCTAACACCTCTTATACAATTTGTTTATTTGTCTTCAATATTTATTAACATAGAACATAGCTCGAATCTTGTATCAATATGTTTCATGATATTCTTTTTTCCCTGATTTGCTTGAAGCTCCTTGGAACAAACTGCCCAGGTCTATTTATGTAAGGGGTCAAAAACACTCTATTCCATCCATTGTATTTGCCATTGTCTCTTCCACTCTCTTTTCAACTTGTCCGATAGATTCCTTACACACAACTCTTTGCCAACATGTCATGTATTCAAAATGTTCCATTTTATCTCTATCTATTTATAACAGACAATGGTAAGCTCTTTTACTCTATATCTATATTATTTACTTTATAATGTTGCATAGATACAATAGATATTCAAGAAAATTAGTGTGTTGTAAACTCTCTATTTCAAATTCTTTCATGCTCCTACAACTTGATCCAATACTGCTCACCCTTGTTTGACACCAACAATAATACATGTACGTATAAAAATTTCCCATTTTCAATAAATAGATCCGGCCAAGGAATTGTAAATATTATTAATTATTTTAAAATTTAGATTCTATATATTGATTTCTTAATTGTTTTCCTAATAGATCTTTTATAATTCCCCTTTTTGCCTATAGTATTTACTACCGAATAATGTAGCTCGAATCTTCAATTGTGAAGCTAACTATTACACATATTGCTTATTTCAATATGTATCACAATACTCATTTCTCCTGGTTTGCCATGAAAATATGCTAACATTGTTTGTCTTGTATCAGTCTGTTTAATGTGGGTTTCCAATCATCTCTTGTGATTCTTAAGTGTTTTTCTAGTAGCACAACAAATTGTTCTTCATGATATTCTTTTTTTTTCAGTTCCCCATAGTTCTTTTACAATTTCCCTATTTTGTCTATAATATTTAGTGGGGAATAATGTAGCTCGAATTTTGAATTGACAAGGCAATTGTGATTCTTAAGTGTTTTCCTAATAGCTCTTTTCCAATTTTGCTTTTTGTCTTGTACCAATATGTTTATGATATTCTTTTTTTCTCAATTGTTTGAACTTCCTTGTAACAAACTGTTCTTCATGATATTCTTTTTTCCAGTTCACCATACCAAAATGTTCATTATCATAGTTTGCTTGTTCTATTCTCCATATTTTAAAGTTCTATTTAATGTGGGTTTTCCAATATCTGTCATTTTCCTGTGATTCTTTAAGTGTTTTCCTAATAGGTCTTTTCCAATTTCCCTTCACCCAAAAAGTCTAGATATGGACATCTATCTATGTGAAATTACTTACAAAGAATATTCAAAGTAAAGAACCTAGTTCAAGTGAAACACATGTATAGATTTGAGTTTGCAACATATTCCTACTTACCTGAAATTCTATCACTATCTAGACAAGGTGTAACAAAAAATTATATGTAACAGTTGGATTCTCAATTCAAAATTCAAGCTACATAATTTGTCACTAAATATTATAGAAAAAATAGGAAAATTATAAAACTATTAGAAAAACACTTAAGAATCATACGTAAATCACAGATGATCGAAAACCCATAGGTCAAACATATTCATACAAGACAAGCAATCTATGTAAGAGTTGGATTGTCAATTTAAAAATTGAGCTACATTATTTTGCACCAAACCCATATTAAATACAACTCGTAAAGCCAATGAGTAGCAATAACTTGTACAAAATTCCTATAATGCCACACACCCAACCAAAAATTTGAGCTACATTGTGTGGCACTAAATATTCTAGACAAATAGAGAAATTGTAAAAGAGCTATTACATGAAAAATCCTATTCACAGCTCAGTTGACAGAAAATCCCATCGGAAACTTCAAACAAATAAATTGAAGAGATAAAAGAGATATTAGAAAGAATAACACTTAACACTCACCAGACTAATTTTATCTCCAACATGTTTTTTCTTTCATACTAACCCTCTGGATATATATACATATGCAATCACTCCTATGTTAATCTGCAATTGGTCATATCTTAATGGGTGTAATGAAAAAGATGCACAAAGATAACTAAAACAATAAATGGAGGGTGATAAAATCACTAACCCTAACCATATTTTTTTACCAAAGAAATAAGATTTAACTACAATTGCTCCTATGGTAATGGGTATAAGGCCATATATTTATGCAATCACTCCTATGTTAATCTGCAATTGGTCCTATGTTAATGGCTATAATGGCAAAGATGCATAGAGATAACCAAAACAACAAATGGAGGGCAATAAAACTACTAACCCTAACCATATTGTTTGACCAAAGAAAGGCCAAAGATGCACAGAGATAACAACAAACAATAAACAAGGGATGGAAAAATTACTAACCTAACCATATTTTTTGATGAAAGAAAGAATATTTAAGTGTACAAAACCATAATGCCAAACACATGTAAAACGACTTACAGATTATGGACAACAACAGTTTTAACATTAACAATAAATAAATCATTTATGCAAAATATCCATGTAAAATGACTTACAGATTGCACAAAACAACAGTTTTAAAACCCTCCAATCTCCTATAAAACAGAGTCGAAGCCATCAATTTTTACAATAGTCTCCTATTAGACGAACCACCGAACTGAAACTGGTGATTTTTAGAATATTCTACTATCAAACCAACACCACAATGGCTCTTTCGACAATGCAACTTAATCAATATATTTTTTTGCACATTTTAGACTTTACTTTCTGACATTGCAACACCCATGTAAAATGACTAACAAATTCTAGAGAACAATATTTTTAACATAAAAAATTAATAAATCATTTATACAAAACACCCATGTAAAATGACTTATAGATTACAGAGAACAACAGTTTTAAAACCCTCCAATCTACTATGAAACTGACCACGGAGCCGAAGGTGACAATTTTTACAATAGTTTGCTATGAAACCAACATCGCAATGGCTATTTTGACAATACGACTTAAACAAAGTATACTTTCCCACACTGTAGCACTCAATATTGCATTTACTTCGTTCACCTGCATTTACTTCGTTCACCCCCATCGTACAACAATGAAAGAATGAAAGAACATTTCCACAAGCAAACACTTACGGTTCAACTTCCACGTATCGAGGACATTAACTCCACCACTGCCAACCCATGTAATTACCAGCGTCTATGTCACCACAAGAAAACTTGGTCAAGTCGTTGTCGTCTGGGACATCTTCGGTGCTCGAAAATCCAATTCATGGCTGGGCTAACAAAAATCTCGACGAAAACTTCAAACAAAATAGCCTATCGATGAATAAACCACTGAATACATATACAAAAATAGCTCGTTCGACCACAATGAAATCAATAGAATGCAACACCATGATTCCTATGAAATCTCTCCTATAAGTGAATATCTAAGTAGCATTTATACAAAGGACAAACTTCTTTGACTATAAATTGATTATGAGCAACACAAATAAAATAATATTTTCGAGGTCAAATGATATTGAGTAAAGAAATCAATTCACAATTTTAAGATAAAAATATTAAGGATATTGACAAAATAGTCATATATTAATGAGAGAGCCTAAAAATATTTCAGTAAAACTTAACTCAGTCATTGATCATCAACCACGCCGAAAGAATTCTCAACAAAAAATATATATACATTGAAAAAATTCAAGATGCGATACGTATAGAAAAACTTAACACTATCACTAATCGATGATCAAGCTGAAATGCTTATAAATAAGCTTAATACACTCAAAGAAGATGGTTCTTATCAGTTAGGCTTAAATCTTGACTCAATAGAGTATTAGCTAAAGTAGTCTTCCTTATGAAGATGCACATGATTATAATAATATTTTGATTTAGATTACCATGATGCAATCATACACACTATTATAAATTTTGCCTTAATGGTCATATAGAATGCATCAAAACAAAAATCCCTAGTTCCTATAAGTTGGTTGAGGGTTAATATCTCTCAACCAAAACATCAATATTCTTAGTCATATAACATTACAAATCAATAATCATTTTTACAACTTTCTTTATAATAAAACTCTTTCCAAAACAAATTTATTTTACATATTTTATGCATAGGGATATGTTACATATCAAAGTTTTGATTTTTCTTTGAACTTCATTAAGAACTCTCTAAAATCCTTCTCTCTAAATTTTTTATTATTCTTTTATTTCTCTCTTTTATTTATTTTTCATGTTCTCCATAAACCTCTCATTTTTGCATTGCCAACAGGAGTAGTAAAGAGTACTCTTTACTTCACCTAATGTGAATTTAATGTCCATTCTCCACTTACACTCCCCAGTTCATGGAGTTAACAATTCAACAAACTTCTACATAAATTCCAAAGTAATCTTCATTTATTTCCACCCTTGAAACACATATATAATCCTCCATATATATAAACATCCTCTCATTTATATAATTATATAAATATACATATAGGTCCGACTCAGAAAATATATTCTTCTTGCATGATAAGACTACCTTTTTTCTCAAACAAAAATTATTCTTACCTTATCAAAATAGTTTTATGATGAAGTGCACATCTTAGACAATAATTATATAAAAAAATAAATTTATACAAAATTTCACTATCATGCAACTCAAAAGGAAAGAAAAACCAAATATAGAACTATCAAACAACTCAAGGGGAATGGTGGAACCCCTAAAAATACTTTGTGTTTCACTCAATTTTTTTTGCAAAATTTGGTTATTTTCATGACCCAGGGCTTAGGGTTTCACTTATTGTCATTCCTTAGGGTTTTTGAGTTGCTTAAACCATTTCTGAAAAAAATACTAAGTATGAATCCTTTACAAGTGTTCTAATTTGATGTTGACCTTTTGTAACCAATTCCTAGTCATTCAAGTCTTGACTTATGTTGTTGAACCCATCCTGTTATCAGCCCCTAAGTCATAGTAATCCCAGTCATTACTTGTAACTATATTGAAAATATTTCCTTATTGTTATGCAAGTTACAAATCATCAAATATTTGTCATTTGGTCCTAAGTATGAGTTTAATTTTTCAAGCATTGATCTAAAGTCTTGTCCTTAAGTCTTATGCCTTCGCCTGTAGTTCATGTAGTAGAGACCCCCTTTTAAGAACTAACTTGTTCAGGTGTAGGATTAACAGTCTTATGCAGGTCGTTGGATCACCATGATCAAATCATAACCACTCCCCATTCCCCCACATAGTTTTATTTCCTATTATAATATTCTCAGGGGCTGGCGGGCGAGTGCCATGTGCCCCTCTGCAGTGGTGGGCTCGATGTCTTTGAAAGTTAGCAGGTAGTGGGTTGAAGAGAATCAACGACTGGTATTGAATGACATGTCTTCATCTAGACCATTCCTCGCTACCCCACCTGATTTTAATATGCATTAAGATAATGCAACGGGCTAGCGAGTTGAGGACATCTGTCAATTTGTCAGCAGGACCCACTAGTTTTTAAAGGCAATGAATTCTTTTTTTGTTGAGATTGATGATTGAGATAAGGTGATGTGGTTGAATCTCGATTGCTCCCTGCCATCCTATGAGGAAACCACCTTTATCTCTTGTCTCTTAATGGGGAAGCTATAGAATGCCACATGGAGTGACCAGAGTAGTTGAAAGAACATTACAAAGGGTGAAATATTAATGAAATATTTTAGGAGATGGTAAGATGTATTAAAGTTTGCATTACTAAAGGGAATTATGAGGCATGTGTTTTAAAAGAAAATGAGATCTTTTAATCTCGACCATTCGATTGTATCTGAAGGTTATGTGCACAGGAAAGTAGTTTTGTGTTAAAGCACACATATGTTAAAGGTTCAAGATCTAATCTGACCCCTTCCCTGCCTCCCCGTTGTTGAAAGTTGCATGCGAGTTAAGAACAATGGGGAAGTGGGGAAGATGACATGTGGATTTTCCCAACAATGATAAGGATGGTGGAGCCCATGAATGACTTGGATCTTGGGTCCACACAACTTGTTTCTGATTAGTCAAGATTAATTGAGGACTACAATTATCTTTTTCAAACTTTTTTGACTAAATCTAGGTCGTCTATCTGCTCATCTCATTCTACAATCAACGATTGATGTTCAAAATTGGGTTTGAAGGCAAGTTAGTTGTTCTAGTTCGCACAAGCAAACCATAATGGAAAACAAGACACATAGCTACCAAATTGGAAGGTTTTAAAGCCATTAAAACCTATTTTAAAGAATAATTAAAGATTTTCAAAAGCATTATGTGCATTCAAGGAGATTGTGTTGCAATTTTTAGGCTTGTTTGGTGATGAAATTAGGGTTTTCGAGTGTCTAGCAAACTAGTAAGTAAAAAAATTTCCTTTCTTATCAAATTGCTTAGAACTTGTTAAATTGTACTCACTCAATTGCTTTTTCATTAGGGTTTCATTGCTCATGCATTTCTTTTAAGGTTTGACGTAGTTTCAAAGCAACTAGCTTGTTTGGTTCTGGTGTTTTTGAGTCAAACCCGTGCTTAATTAACAAGTTTTATTTTTGTTTTATTGAAGAAAACCCTAGTTTTTAAAACCTAGAATCATGGCTTCTAAGGTATAAGCATCCTCATCCAAGGGAGATGCCTCTGGATTAAAAATTCCCCTCAAACCTATAGTACAGGACCTGACTGAGCAATTAAAACCCTCAACTTCTAAAAAACATAAGGTTCAACCATTATTGCAAGGGAAACAAATTGTAAAATGATTAGTGGATAAGCAAGCTGATATCAAGGATGCCACATTTCCCTACATTGGGTGAACATCTCTACATTGGGTGGAAGATGTTCAATTGATGGTTTGGGAATAGGAATTATGGCGTTCCTATGGGTAACCCCTGGAATCTAGACTTGGGAAAGTTAATTGTTCCAATGTCTATATGGATGTGAATTTGTTAAAAGAATTGGCTAGAAATTATGATCTAGTCACAAGGACTTTGAGAACTTTTGATGGTAAAGATATGGTGAAGATGGCAAGAGAGGAAATTATAGAAATCTTTAGACTCACTAAGTGGAGTGAGGACATGGTGCCCATTGGTGAGAATAAATTCAGGATAGAGTATGAGAAGGTAAAGGATATATATTCAAGGTTTCAATACTACCAAATTATTTGGCATCAAGGTGGATGGTAGGAAGGTAGTCCTGGGTCCTTCAAACAAGGAACCCTATCCCATCAAATATTTTGTGACTTATTTCCAAAGGACCTCCTATTCCATATGCTAGATTATTGGTTATGACCCAGTCAGAGGCATACCAAGAGCTTGGATGTACATGGTATCCCTTATCCAGAACCTTGCATACTACACCTTGTATGATTATGTAGGGTACCTAGTAGAAAAAATTCATGAGGGCCTGATTGAGTTGAAGAAGGGTAAGGATAGAGGCAGATTCTTTTAGTATTCTTTATTTATGCACATGTTACTATTCAGGGGTGCTTCATTCTTTGGTCAAGATATTACATTAGAACATAGGAAAGGAAATTTGGAACATCCTCTGATATGCTGGATTATAGTCCTTAACAAAGATGTTAGAAATTTTGATTATGTACTATCCATAATTAATTTGCCTCCAAGTTGAGGAGAGTACTCATTATAAACATGCCAAGGATTCCTAAAGTCTTGCATGATTTTCTAAGTCCCACGGAAAGGAGGCTAGAACTTGGTATTGGTCACAATTTGGGGGATGTTATCCCTTATCCTACTTACACTATTTTGAGAGTCTATGTTTCAACTATTTCACCCCACTTATTGCCCAAAGACGTGCTAGAAAGTATTGGATTTTTAGAAGTAATATGGTAATTGGGGAATGTGGAAATAATCCACCTCAAAGATCAGGGAAAGGGAACATTATTCCCTTTATACACTTGCTTTTCAAATTTTGTAATGATTAAAGAAGGATGGGATCATATAAATGATATTATGAGAAGAGAAACAACAAGAAACCATGACCCTAAAGGTTTTATGGCATGGTTGAAGATAAGAAATAGGAGCTCAAAGTATATTCATAATTTTTCTTTCCCTAAGGATGTCATTAGGAACATTTTTTATTTTCTAAAGTAGGAGGATAAGAAAGAAAAATGGATTTCTTTTGATAAATTGGAAAGGAAAATCAGGGAAAAGGATCCATAATTCACTACCCTTGCAAAAATTCCAAATGAAATGTAGAGGATTGATTTTTTTTTCCAAAACTTTGAGACAATATTAGGGAGCTTAGAAGGTGAGAGATTGGTCCAGGAGAAGGGAAAGGCCATTGCTATAGATGAAAAAGAGGTGGGGGATACCCTTGTAATGGAAGAGAGGCCATCTGACTAGCCACCTAAACAACAAAAAGTACTTGTTTTCAAAATAAAGGAAAGTAAGGCAAAGAGAATAGATACAACTACTATCCTTTCTCAACTAGAGAAGTAGAGAAGTCCTTCGCCAGTGCCAAAAATTCCACCACCATCTCCCTCAACATCAGATAGACTTGAATTCATTGACATTGATTCTCCACCAAGACATGCATCACCACCAAAAGAGCCACACCAAAAGAAGCAAAATGTTCAATCAACTAGTTTGAAAGGCTATGAGGAGGATTTTGATCATGAGATCTTGGTAGCACAAGAAGAAATGAAATAGGGGATTCCATCTCCACCAAGGGAAATTATGCCACAATAGCTTGGTTTGAGACTAAGCAAGGCTAACCTCAATTGCTTAAATAGAAAAAATGATGTGAGAGAAGAGTCATGTAATAAGTTCATGGATGGTGATTCTTTTGTGTAGTCCAAGGCCTTCATGGATTTTTTCTGGAGGGAAAAAAAGGATGAATTTGTAAATAATGTTGAATAACAGAGGAGCCTTCATCTTGAACTACCTGATTTGATCATCCAAGCAAGAGTAATAAAAGAGATAAAGGAGAAATATCAAAAAATAACTATAGCTGAGGGTAGAGAGCTGGTTAGAAAAAATGGAATTATTTTATTGCCAGAATGGTATTTGTCTTCTACTATTGCATTTGACACAATAAAGAGATATGATAGACCTCTCTACAACTCAAAGGAGGAAACAACAATTTTACTGCAAGGATTTTCATTCAGTGAGTGGTGGGACACATTAGCAATCTGGACCCTATCCCCTAATACTATGAAGCCTAAAACTGTAGAGCCTGCTATAGATTATAAGGAAGGCTTGATAATAAAGAGAGTGTCAGAAACCTTAGCAAATGAGGCAAAGGCAATGTCAGTAAATGTTGCTCAGTTTACAAAGGAAACAATGGATTTAGTGATTACTGAGAAAGAGCAATTTGAAAAGAAGTATAATGATTTGTTGGTTGATTATGGAAAGAATCAACAACAAAAAATGCAGCTACAAACAGAATTGGCATTGTTGAAATTGAAACTACAAAATTTACAGTCAGGAGAGCCAAGAGAAACTAATACTACCTCACCTTCTACTTCACAAGATCCAACACATGTTGTTTCTACACTTCCAACAAGTTCTTCATGGGAAATTGTGCCCTACAATATGGGAAATGTGCCCATTTCAATTGAAGAGCCTAGCACATAAGAGGCATCATAGGAAGAAGAGGTTAGCAGGGAATAACTAATTCAAAATTTAAAGGAGTATGATGAGAAATGTGACAAGCATGAAAAAGATTTTTTTGTTAGCAATATGAAAATTGTCATTGTAGTATTAAAGCATCTAAATAGGGGAGTGAACAACAGATTAATTAGCATTCATGCTAATTATTTTTCCATGAAAGATGCAATAAATAACTTTGATATTGATAAGGAGGTGGCAATTCCTCTAATTGAAACATGGATCCCAAGACTACAAGACTTGAAAATAATGGTTGTGGGAGCCAATCATGATGTAAATGCACTAGAGAATATCAAGCCAACCCTCAAGACTATAAATGGAATTCAAGAGTTTAGAGGAAAGATAGAGCCTTTGGAGGAAAATATCAGGGATTTGCTTAAGGGTTTTCATGAAATGAATCATGGTCTCCTCCCTTCTATATTAAAAGATGATGGTAACATTAAAACCTTGTAGGATTGGAGGAAGAAAACAAATGTGGTAATTTCAAAACAAGTAGCTCTAATTTGTCAAGGGAATGATATGAGCATGTTGAAAAAGAACATGGATATTCTCACTCATGAAAGAGTTGTTCTAGAAGAATTTGACAAAGAAGCAAACCAGGTGGTAACTAAATATGCCCCTTATAGAACAAAATTTGATGAAATCATAAAATTTAATTGGCCTACAAAAGAGGAATTCCAAGCTTGGAAAGATAAGTATTTGGATGTTCTGGAGGATTGAGCTACAACTATTAGATGGATCTATAATTTTGGCTTGGTAAGTTTGCAACTATAGTGAGTAACGAATGCGAGACGTATAATACATAGCCTAGAACCAGTACATATTAGGATTTTTCTGAATTATGGATAACATGTTATCTTCTCCCCAATTTGAATTTGATAACAAGGTTGCAAACATGGACGAGTTTCTTCTCTTTTCTACCTTAGACTCTTTATGCTTTCTTTCATCTTTTCTTGGTTTATGTGGGCACATTTCGGAGCATGTGGATATTGTCAAATAAGCTCAAAGATGCATTTTGGGAGGTGAGACCTGATTTTCAACAACAAATGAAAATAACTTTTGTCTCATGTAACATTTCCCTTCATTTGAGAATGTAAATATAATTGCAAAGGGAATCTATTTTGTAATGGTCCAATAAGAAAGGGACATGTGTAATTTTTGTCCCAAAGCTTGTTTTCTCCTTCATTTCTATAAGGAGGGTTTGCGCAGGATCATCGTGGAAAAAATAGGCCCTTAAGTGGCGATGAAATTCAGAAAAATCAGAGTTAGGCAACTTGACATAAAAATTTGAATAAGTTATCTATATTATTTAAAAAAATTGTAAGACTATAATCTATAGCAAATTGAATGTAGTTTCTAAACTACTAGGTTTGTTTTTAAAAAAAAAATCTATTTGGTGAAAATTTGAAATTTCAATGCAATAGTAATTAAATTTTAGCGAAAAAATAAGTAGGTGTTTGTCTGACCACTCTAACCACAATAAAATGATAATATATTTTTATAAGATTTTAGATATAAGTAGAGGACTCATGCCCATATGTGATACATATTTTTTTATAATTTTTTTCCAAGTAAATAATTAATTATGAATTTTTTATTACAACTTTTAAAAAATATAAAAAACTTGTATGTTTGACCACCTTAACTTGGTCAAAACTTCATGAAATTCATTTTTTTTAATCCTATAGTATGCGAAGCATAGAATGTGACACATGTTTTAGATTCAAAAAATGTGATCTCATTTGAAAGCTATAGATTATTTTCAATCAACCTATCAATCATGAATTTAGTCATAATTCAAAATAAAAAATGAATAATAATTATTTATTAAATTCAAAGTAAATCATCATTTATATTGGTGGAAAGTTGAGAATCTCCTTTAAAAATATTTTTTGTTTCATCAATTTTGGGTAAAAAAAAAGTTGTCAGCCACATACCCTTCACATACCCATCATATCGCCACCTTTTGGCACATCAAGATCCTACACATATCGAGGAATTCAAGGCCAAATGTATGGATTCATTGTTTTGTATTAATCGCAGAGAATTTTGTAAAGAGAATACTGAGCATTTTGGAGTCTGGTCTTAGGTTTTGAGACCGTCAAACATTCATATGTAATTTTGATATCAATACTAGTAATTGAATACAAAATGGTTCAAATTCAAATCCATTTCTCTCCTATGTACTTGTTACATGAATTATGGACAATATGATCAAGGATTGTGTAGTCTACATGAAAGAATTTTGTCTTCAACTTTGTAACCATTTTCACAAAATATTTTATTTTTTCCTTTCCCTTCCTTTGTCTCTCAATCTGCACTTCTTCCCACCATAGGGATGCATTTCCTTTAATTTGGTGCAAGCATATATTACCTTCTTTTGTCTTTAATGATCTCTAGATCAAAGTATTTGTCCATTTCTACAATCTAGTTGTTAAAATCTAAGAAACAAATTACAACCCAAAATCGAATTGAAAGAGATAGATCAAATAAATTGTAAAATGCAAATAAAATGAGCAGCATAATAGTGATACCGAGAGAAAACTGATGTGAAGTGCTCCAAGGAAAAATAGCATCAGATTACTATCTCCAACTATCAAATGAATGGAAATAACAAGCTAGGTAGCATGCTTATATAGACTAGAGAGAGGGAGGAGGTGGCAACACCGACCAATGAGGAGCAACCATCTATCATACTAAAGATAGTAAAGTATCTTCCCAAGATAGCAAATGGATGCTTACATGTAGGAAGGTGACACCTCATAATCCTCTCACCTAATTAAACATGCTTTATTAACCTAAGCAAGCTTAAATAAATGTGTAGGAAAAACCTTATAATCAGGAATAAAAAACCTACACTAACACCCCCCCTTAAGCATAGCTTAGGTGGGTACAAAGATGGGTCCCGACAAATCAAGCCTGATGAGGTACCCATGTACAATGAAATCCCCCCCCAAAGAGAAGCCCCCCCATAAGAGGAATAGCCCCCCTAAATATAGAGAGAAAATACCCCCCCCAAAATAGAGAGAGTAGAAAGAAGTGGAAGGAAAAAGAATCCCCCCCAAAGAGATCCAATGGTAGATGCTCGAAACTGTATGTAGAATATGGTCCACAATTGTTGAACAACATTCCTCCCTTTAGGAAGAAACACAACCAAAGGTGTATGCACACTTTCTCCCAAGTCTTGAAAGGAATATGCAGGAAGAAAGTGTAGAATGAATGAAGTCTCTGAAGTCGGCTCAAGTATCCCCATGTTGATGCTGAAAGCTGCCATAATCAAATCAGGGGTTCTAGGCCACACTGCTGAAGATGAAAAATCAGAATCTCCTAGAGACTGATGTAGAGCATAAGCCAAAGACTCAAGTACCTCATCTGAAGATGTCTTCTCCAAATGATGATCCAAGGTATCCACACTCATGTCAAACTATATGTAATGATCATGTAGAGAATGAAGAGGAGGGTCAAAGTGTTCCCTCACAACAACTGAAGAAGAATCAACTTCATCAAAGAGAAGATGAATATCATCAATAGTGTCTCCCAAATATGCAATATGCGTCTCTAGAAACAAGTTTGAAATACCTATCAAGAGATCATCCAAAGTTGAATCTGAAAGATAATGAATGTCTTGTTGCAAAGAATCACTGGAACTTTCAAAGAAGTAAAACTGGAATCTAAAGTAGCAATAGTAGATGGTGAAGATGTGATTTCAATAGGAGGAGGAGAAGCAAGAAGAGAAGTCTCTGTGTCAACTGGACATTCAAGACATTTATTATACTCAAGCTCCTCTAAAGTATCATCATCATAGGGTATATTATCAACATCATCAAGGGGAATTATACCATCTGTAGCAGGATCATCTAGGAATGGAGAGATATGATGGTCTCCAAAAAACTCCCAAATCCTTGTGCAAAGTGTGTGTGGGCACTCGATATCTGAGATCTCCATAGAAATATCAACACCAATATATGAACCAATTATTCCTACAATGTGATCATTATTATTACCCCAAATTGATTGCTTCCAAGGTGTGTTTGGTTCAGGTATGAGACCATAAAGGTATGGCAAAAGCTTAAGCCACCTGAGATGTGTCGGGATACCTTTCTTCCAAGACTCATAATTATCCTTATTCAACATTACCACAGAATGATGAATAGAATAACCCATGATACCTCCTTAAATGATCAATAGAAATGAATCAACAATAAGATTAATCCCCAAATTCACTTAATCAAAGAACCCCCCCCAAATAAAATTTGATTTGGCACTTTATATTTAGTGCATTTGTAATTACCACTAGCAAGAAATACTTAGTGGACTTGATCTCAATGCTATTACAGATCCTCAAAAGGAGCATATGCTGAAAATACAACTTAGGCACAATACCCAATAAAATAAACAACACCATTGCAAGCTACACAAAAAAAAATTCACTTTCAAAAAAAGAATCACCTCGATCCGAGGTTTTATGCAAAAGTTATGCCTCTTCAAAGTTCCCAAAATGAGGACTGCCTAGTGTCACGACTGAGAATCTGTAATTTCTAAAAAATATCTGCATCCAAATCAAAAAATGACTGCACTAGTGCATAGAGCACGAAAAAATAGCCAAGATAAAAAACAAATTCATGAAAAACAGAGTCTATATGAGCAAGAATGAAGCATTTGAAAACTATCTTCAAATTTGAAACTGCCAATGGAGAGGGGTACGGCTGAAGCTTTCTGAGTTCTTTTTTGCAAAATATACAGATTGCATGCAAAAACTAAAAATTACCCAGATGGTTTTTTTATGTGGCGAACAAAACCCAGATGGTGTTTTTCTTGAAGATGTACAAAAGATGTAGCTCTAGTGTAAAATAGATGCCTTTAGCAACAAAAAATGACCCCAACAACCAAAAATTGACATGCAAAGGTTGAGTCAGCTACCTAAAACAGGAAAAGGCATGCTGGAACCTGCAATGTTGATTAAAAATGCAAGATCTACAAGTCGGTTGTCAGAAACAAGATTATTGGATCTTCATAAATCCTTTATGATTCTCCAAATCGTTAAATAAAATACAAGAGAAGAGTATATAGGATTTTACAAGATCTCTATAAAGAATCTAACCTTACAAAGCTTGCTTTGATACCATGTTAAAATCTGAGAAAAAAATTACAACCCAAAATCGAATTGAAAGAGATAGATGAAATAAATTATAAAATGCAAATAAAATGAGCAACATAATAGTGATACCGAGAGAAAACTGATGTGAAGTGCTCCAAGGAAAAATAGCATTAGATTACTATCTCCAACTATCGAATGAATGAAAATAACAAGCTAGGTAGCATGCTTATATAGACTAGAGAGAGGGAGGAGTTGGCAACACCGACCAATGAGGAGCAACCATCTATCGTACTAAAGATAGTAAAGTATCTTCCCAAGATAGCAAATGGATGCTTACATGTAGGAAGGTGACACCTCATAATCCTCTCACCTAATTAAACATGCTTTATTAACCTAAACAAGCTTAAATAAATGTGTAGGAAAAACCTTATAATAAGGAATAAAAAACCTACACTAACACTAGTCAATAAGCTCCTTTGGATTGAAACTCCCATTGTAACTTGGTGGATCCATACTTGGTTTACTTCCAAGTTTTTCCAATACTTGTAGAAACCTCTCCCCTTGTGCATCTCTTTACGCATCTACAAATTTTGGTGCCTCTTCCACATCTTCACTAGTATCCACAACTAGAATTCCCATTTGTTAAGATGTTTCTATGGCTTCTAGACTCATAGTTAATCGTCTTATTTCTTCCATAAGTGTTAGATTTTCTTCTCCTCATGGGGCTAGTCCTCTACCATGTTCTCCATGTGCCATTTATTCCTCAAACTTCCACAAAATATTTCTCCAATACCAATTGATGTACGCCAACAATTGAGAATCCTATGGGATTGTTAATTGTTGTAGCCCAATACCATAACCAAGGTAAATTTCTTAATTTTTAGAACTAAAAATTGCAACCAGAGATTTAAATCACTAACATATGCTTCATTCAAATTGATAATTCTAATTTTTACATCCAATGTGTAGCCACAATAGCAACAAGAGCTATAGGCAATCCACAAGTAAAAAAAGAATAAATACTACAGGAAAAAACACTTAGTAAGCACAAAAACCTTCAAACCTATAGGAAAGAATGCCTTCAAATATTACAAAATTGATTCTAAGACACAAAAATCAACTATAGGAATTATCAAATCAGCACCAACATCTCCTCCATTCCACCTTGGATGCCCCTAGATCTTCCTCTCACAATCTTCCTTCAATACTTCTTGTTTCTCCTCAATATATTTTTGTTCAATATTCTCCTTCCCTAGGCATTGATATTTTCTCTACAACCACCACTTTTTGAGTAGCTTCTCCTTTCCATTATGAGTGTGGGTTTTCCTATGGCCATTCCTCTCCTACAAAATCTTCAATATCTCTTCTAAAAATTAACTCCATCACCTTTTCATTCCACTACCTCCACCGAGGTGCCTGGTGGAGCTTCCTAGAAGACTCCAACACAAAAGCGACCAAGAAATTCAAATTCATGGGAGTTACACAAGAGAAAAAATTTTAAAACACATGGCCATGTGTGGGCTTTTGGCTTCCGGGTAGTTTTGAAATTTAAAATATTTTTAATAATTGAAAACTTGCAGCTTCAAATCCTATGACCAATTGTCAAATGACTTCAAATTGAATTTATAAAAGAGGGGAAAATGAAGAATTAATCACATTCTTGCACAAGAAAATAAAAATTAAATAATACCAAAATTTGACAATAATGGAAAATTATAGGATTTAGGATGTGTACGATTTCTTTACTCCCTACAAGCTCCTACATAAATTATGGACCTACATTTTTCCAAGACTCTTCCTATTCATATTTTGTCGAATGTTGATGATCATCGTTGGTGTTGATTACTAGAATATGAGGTTAAACCATTTAATTATCATTGCTACTTTTGATATTTTTCATGTGACTGATAATTATGGTCACTCTCAAAGCACATCTTAGCTACCCTCTTGGTGGAAAGAGAAGGGCACACAATATACTAAGAGGGGGATGAATCAATATATCAAATCTTTTTAAAATTCTTTAATTCAACATGAATTACCATTATTCACTTCTTCGAACATGAATCAAACTATCTAATATCAATCAAGAAATACAAATGTGCACATTCATACAATGAAAACCAGGTATACGTGGAAACCCAAAATGGAAAAAACCACAGTGAGAAGAGCTTCTTAGATCTACTATGCAAATCTAGCCTCACAGAAATAATGAATAACTTACAATCATGAAGTAGGCACCAACCTACTGAAGACACCAACCCCCTACTGTATTTGTAGGCACCAACCTATTGGGGACACCAATCCCCAATACAAAGATCTGAGCACCAATTCAATAATTAGGACACCTGTCCTTCCATATTATAAATATAAGGTTTAGGTATCTTGAATGTTGATCGCACAACTTACACTCGATCAAATATTCCTTCAGACACTCTCCTACACAACTTATGATTTTTGATGATGACATATAATGATTGGGATGCAACTCCAATTACATCACCAAAATGTACAGGTTCTCACATAATTACTCTCATATAGATACATCTAAACTATGATGATTAGTCATTGTATACATTCCATTATATTAACGTATTTTCATGTCATCCAGGAATCCCTTAAAACTATCCACAATTAGCTAGGTTAGCTAAGGTGGACCTAAATTCAAATTTATATGAAACGTTTAGCGGGTTGGTTCTAAATCAAATTTTTTGCCACTAATAAAGCATGATGTTGTGTGCTTCCTTCAGGAACCTTAACCTAGACCTATTTCAACTTCACATGCTATCTCTAGAGATCACATGCTACAAGCCACTTTCACACAGATCCAAAACATCAACCTAGTTAATTACTCAATATAGTGATCCTTTTGTCACATTAAACTTTTTGCTTGATGAGCATAAATTTTTGAAACTATGGAGTAAGAGAAACGATGTGTATAAATACTCTCCTTTCAAACCACAAATCATAACTCGCATCCATGAAGAAATACATATAAAAAATATAACTAAAAAAATCTCATTATTTGGGTAACGTACTTCAAACATTCTAGATCAAACTTTTGGATCACTTCCATCAACATGAATAGATGTAGTATGACATTACAAACATTACTTGACATATTTCAAAAGCTCATACATGACACGACCAATTAAAATTTAATTATAACCGAACTCCTAAATTCTCACCAATCTATATGCATCACTTCTTTGACATTAAAGGGAACCTTTGACATCAATGACAATATATCTTCAATAATCTCCCCATTGTTCATTGATGGAAAACAAAAAAATGTTGCTAACACATAAAGAAAAATCTAATGTGTCAAGATTAGGAATTCGTAAGAGTTGAAGCCACTTCACATAGAGTTCCACTTTCTCCCCTTAGAGAATTTAGCATTTTGAGTTCCATTTCTCCCCCTTTGATATCAATGGAAAAGGTTAACTAATTACTACACAACCCATAAACTTGTTTCCTAAATAGACTCCCCGAGTCCATAGTTCAACCAGACCTTTTGAACACTCTATTTCTACACAACTAGAATCAGAAAAACTCCGTAAGAGTGCCAAGTCTTCTTGTACCAGGGAGTCAAAACTCCCCCTCAACCTATGCTTTCTCTTGATTCAAGAGGAGGAAGCCACAACTCCCAACTATTGAATTTATCACCCACCTAGGCTAGAGTTGTGACCCCTTCTCTATTTTTTGTGATATTCCTATTATTTTTATATTAGGTACACCCTAGGGTAGTTCTATTGGTTGGTCTAGATATTTTGTAGTTAACTTATATGATTTATTCCTAGATTATTAATGACCTACATTTGTCCAAGAATCTTCCTATTTAGATTATGTTGAACATTGATGCTCATCAATAGTGCCAATTACTAAACTATGAGGTTAACCCATCTCATTATCATTACTACTTTGATATTGGTCATGTGATTGAAAATTATGGTCACTCTAAGAACACATCTTAGCTACCCTCTTGGTGGAAAGATGTTTACATCAAGAACTTCACCATTCCTCTAGTGGTAACACATCTTGGTTTTCCTTCTACTAAGGTCTCTTAATTTATTTCTCTAGGCATTACTAAATATTCTCAAGACATCTTTCATAAGGAAGCTATACCTTTGGTTTCCAATGTTCCTATCACACAAAAACATTTTTCTAAGGGTTATGCCAAAGCAAGAGGAAGTATGATCTACTATAGGTTTAATTTATATCACTTCCATTGATAATAAATATTTTGTGCACTCCATTCCTTTATTCTAATCAAATATTTAAATATGGTATTTTAAGTGTAAGAATAACCTATCCATACAACTTAATTATTTTATTTCGCTAATTTTCATATGTATTTTTTTGATAAGATAGACTTCCATAAATGTATGCAAGATTTGGTTGCACATATTCACTAACATTGTTCTTAATATAGAATTCATGTGCATTAGGATTCATTAGTCTATCCATGTGCTAAAATATTTTTACTTTCCTTTGATGATATTGATGACCATAGTATTTTTTTGAAGGGATCTATGTGAATTTGGGGCCTATATCCTCTTTTACTTAAACCTTCATATCCTTTATTTAATTCATTGACCTTGATATATTGAATTTTCCACCCACTTGGGCTTGGCTTGTAAACCTTCCTATCTATTTTTATGTGATATCTATTAGTCTAATATTAGGAACACCCTAGAGAAGTTTTTATTGGTTGATATATTGACTTTTTAGTTCATTCATATGACTTATTCCTACATTATCATGCCTACATAAATATCCAAGGATATTCTTGTTGATACTATATGGAATGTTGATGATCATCAATGGTTCCAATTACTAGACTATGAGGGTAACCTATTTCACTATCATCACTACTTTGATATTGGTCAGGTGGCTGAGAATCATGGTCACTCTATCCCACATCTTAGTTGGCCTCTTGGTGCTAATATTCTTAGCTCAAGGACATCACCATTCCTCTAGTGGTGTCATAAATGAGTTCTCCTTCTACTAAGGACTTTCATGTTATTCCTTTGTTGCTCAGTATTCCTATTTCTCTAATCATTATTAAGGATTCTTAGGATGTGTTGCCTAAGACACCTATACCTTTGGTTCCCAATACTCTTATTACTCCAATCAACACCATTTTGGTGGTTGCTACTAATCCTCCTAGTGGTGTTCCTTTGAGTTATTCTAATGGAATGGTTAATCCAATCCCTTCTCCAAGTAGCCCCCTATAAATGGTGCATTAGATTCTTAGACTTGGCTTTGTGGTTTGGTTGCATTTTTTTCATTTCACCTTGTTATTTTGGTGGTTGTTTTGAGTATATGGATGGTTGGTTTTCTTAGGCCTATCTTTGGTCTTTATCTTTTTGGTGCCATGTATTTGTTGTAGCATTTGAGCTTCCATTCAATAGTGGGTTAGCTATTTGTATGCCAATCATCTAGTTCATTGTTTAAGAACAATTATTTTATGTTTTGTGGTTTTTCTACAATTAGAACCAACTCTTCTCCACCCTTCTAACATTATTTGTAAAAGGTTTGGAGCCCTTCAATCCCTTTTACCATTATAACAAATAGAGTTAACATAATTATTATAGTACTTGTCTTTGGCTATGCCATTTTGATTAAATTATTAATATAAAAAATAGTCACTAAGATTTATAGCTATTGACCATGAATGTGGAGAGATGATTTTAGTAGCCATGCATATAAATAGAAATTAAATATATTATTCAATACTTTGTTAAAATATAAAATGTAAGTAATAATGTTTTACCTTATTTGTGGTGTACAAAAATATCTAAATATGACAAATAATTTGTGAATAATGTACAATTATTTATTTACTTGCATCTTTTAAATGATATTTATTAAAAGTCACATACAAAAATTGATCACTTTTACATATAACTTTTTTATTAATTTTCATTTTCTTCATATTGATAATGATCATAAAATATGATTTAAAACATTAATAATAAAAATAATATATAATATAATCTGTAAACATTGATACGATATTATAATTTGTAAAAATTGAAAATCTTTAATTTTATTGAAGTTGACAATAACATCATATTATATTTCTTTAAAAGGAACGAACATCATTACATATTGCAAATATTCTAACATCTTTTCAAAATACTAATATAATGACACAATTTTCTATACTATTAAATACTATCTAATTATTAGATCCCACCGGACTATTGCTCCTCTCCATAGAAATGGCAACGCTTAAGAGAATGATATGTAGCCTATTTTTCATTTCGCGAGATAAGAAGCATCTTCATGTGGTTAACTAGCTCTCCTGTATACGCCTCTTGACGTCCTCTGTTGGGGGCTATAACATTACGGAGCTCTCTCACCCTCGATCGAATCTGCCCCACTTTCTCTTCATTACCCATCACCATCCAAACCGCCTTACACACGTCCTCCCTCCTAAAACACCCCTCCTCATTCCTCTCCACTTCAATTCCCGCATTCAATTCCAGCGCAATCTGTCGACAATTAAGCCCCTGCTCATGCCGTAAAGGAATTAAAACCAGCGGTAACCCAGAATAGAGCCATGCTTCCATCACTGAGCTCCACCCGCCGTGGGTGACATAGCTTCCCACAGAAGGATGGGAAACAATACGCAGCTGAGGCACCCACCCGCCAACTACGAGGCCCCTGTCACGTGTGCGGCCTTCAAAACCCTCCGGCAATGACAACAGCGAGGAGGACGTCCCGTCAGGAGATCGCAACGACCATAGAAACGGCAGCCCGATGTCCTCCAGTGCGAACGCCAATTCCGTTATCTGGTCCACCGACAAAAACGACTCGCTGCCAAAGGCTACAAACACCACCGAGGAGGGCCGTTGTTCGTCCAACCACTTTACCAGGGGAGTTCCGGACGTATCCTCCCTTTCCGCCGCGGCTTCAGGCAGCATTAACGGACCAACGGTAATCATTGGCTTTCCAGTGATATGGTTTAGGTATTGCAGATACTTCTCCTCCTCTTCAAAGCATGACTTTATCACTATTCCACACGACCGCTGACAACACTCCCAGATGCGATCGGCGAAAGTAATAAAGTTGCTCAAGGAGAGGCGCGCTTCAAATAGCTTCCACGAGATGATAGGTACGGGATAACCGGTCGGGGGTTGGCTCAAATCTTCCGCCTTCACGTCCCTGCTGCTCCCTAACCGCTTCGCATGCCCAAGAAAATAACCGAGTGCCACCGGACTGTAGACGGAGAAGGCAAAGCTCGGTATTTCCAGCTGGGAGGCCACGGTGGTAGCCCAAGGCGCTACGACGTCGTACACCACAAAATTTGGCGAAAGGCTTCGCAAAAGACTCTCAAACGGCTTGTCTAGTTGATCGAATGCCCCGTGAAGGAGATGGACCGATTCTGGTTTAATATCTGCTGTGCATTCGACAGCAGGAGGCAGTCCGTCAACAGATGGCAAAGTCAACTCCACCAGCTCGATCGGTTCCCCCTGCAAGCGAACTTTGATTCGGGATATATTCACAGGGGTTGATACAAACCACACTTTTACGTCCCCATGGCTTGCCAAGGCCTTGGAGAGATTTAAGAAAGGATTAATGTGACCTTGTGCCAACCACGGCAGCATCACTACCTGAAGTTGTTTCTCTTCTCCCATACTTGCATCTAGTTTTCCCACTTCTGTATGACCTGCTGCCTTCATAATCTATTTCAAGTTTTTACCCAACGAACTGTCAAATATTCAGCATTGGAAGTTGTTGCCTCTCTGCATTTATCGTGAGATGGTTCTCAGTTCTCGAACGAAAGAGACAAGAAAAGAGGTAGGTGGCCTGGCTTAAACGTCACACACTAAGCTTTGACTGCTTAGTGTGGACGTGGCGTGGGTCCCACTCTTCACCGGCCATTCCAATATCCGGCTTTTAGTGCCGTTTATATTTTTGTGTTTCCCGTTGCCTTCACCTGCCTCCTTTTCCGTTTACCTTAGAAGTTCTCTATTAACCGCTGCAGTCAGCAGTCACCCACAGTTCCCGCCTATGATTCAAACCAAACTCAAAACTCCCGCGCTGCAAAGTTTGCTGGATTTTGATCACATAAAATAAAATAAATGTGGTCTCATGGAATGCCAGGTAGCAGGATATATGCAAAATAGAGTTTTTGAAAGGCTTCAGGAACTTTCATTCAAATGCAACTGCAGTTATAAAGCCAGACTCCGCAACCTCTGCCAGCAGCCTAAAGCCAGACTCCACAACCTCTGCCAACAGCTTCCCTGCCTGTGTGAAAATGAGAGCTTTGTAACAGGGTATGGAATCCATTCGAGGATTTTTTTCAGATGTTGTGGTTGCAACTACCTTGGTAGACATGTATGCAAAATGTGGAAGCATAGCCAAGGCATGTGAACTGTTGACAAAATGCCTCAAAGAAATGTGGTTAAATGGATTGCCATGATTGCAGGATACACAAAATATGGAAGCATAGACAAGGCACATGAACTGTTTAACAGAATGCCTCGATGAAATGTGTTATCTTGGAATGCCCTGATTGCATATTATTCACGAATTTGCTTTTTTTAAAAAGCTTCAAGAACTTTTAAGCAAATGCAATTGGCAGGTAGGAGCTCTGCTATGGCTCATCAGTAAATTGGCTTTCATTATTCTGTTTGTCACTGCGCAATGGAAGTATCTGCTCTGCTATGTGTTGAAAAAATACTGAGATAATGTATGTAGAATAATGTAGTGTAATTGAGAGGGAAATAAATTTGGAAATTTATTATTAAGAATGTATAGTGTGTTTGATGGCACCAGTCAAGGTCTCTTTTTTCTCTATGAAAATGAAGAAATATGAAACTTAAAGTTGTCTCTATAAGTTGTTTATTCTACAGTTCACAGCTTTGATGAGTCTCTGATATAGATCGATCCACAATAATCTTGGAGATTAAGTGTATCACACTTTCATAAAGTTCATAGGTTAACCAAATTTGAAGAAATAAATTTATCTCTATATGACAGGTTCACCAAAGAGCTAAACTGGTTAACATTGTAGACAAGTGAGACCTTTCTTTTGGTGGTAATTATTTTCTTATTTATAAAATCATGCTTAAAAAAATTAGTTTGTTACAAGAGATGGTGAGGAGAATAGGGTTGGATTTAATCACAGAGGCTTGTAGTTCATAATAATAATGTATAGATAATTTATATTTGGTATAAATTTAAGTGATTTTAAAAAAATGTCTTATAAATAATAAAATATTACATATATAATTGATAAATTTATTAATTTATAGTGAAGTTTTAATGTTAATAATTTGAAGAGTTTGTATTTTATTTTATTAAACAATCTATTTTAAAAGTATCATTCTATTTTATATTGTTAATTCTATTGAATTTACTTAAATAAATAGACTATTTTTCATACATAAGTGAAACATATATAGAAATTACAGAAGTGTTGTTGAACATATTTTTAATTATTTATCAATATTCTCATTTATAATGCTACATGTTGAATATTTATATAGAATGGTTACATTTTCTAGTGTATTTTGAAAGTTGCAATCTTGTATTATGTTGGCTCTTAATGATTGCATCTAAATTCTTATAAAGAAGCCATTTAATGTCAAGACAACATAAAAAGATAAGCCATGACATAAAGGGTAAGATCATCATCAAAGAAATAATTGTACTAGGACAATTCATAAGTCATTAATTTTTTTCCTCTTTTAGCACTACCAAGCCTAGGATGGTGTTTTCATGATGATTTTAGATAAGGCAAAGAAGGGGAAATAATAAGTTACAATCTATCTATTGACTAGCCACACAACATAACAACTACAATTAAAACTATTTGACCTTAATTAGGTAGATAATAGTAGGTATCTGCATGCAATAATTGATGTGAAATAATTTTATACCTTTTAAGATGAGTAATCTTAATTGAACAATGTACATATGTAATTTACAAATTATACCAGCAAGATCCTTTTAAGATGCTTCAACTTGAATTCAGTTAGAATATATAAAAATATAATGTTGAATTATATTGGTGAATAAGATGTATGAACTAATTCTAAACTACCAAACACAACTAAAAGAAATGTGTTTTATTTTTTTTTCCTTTTCCATTCATAATTTTTTACTGTTTGATTAAGAAATAGCATCAAGGATGAAACAATGTAATAATTTGTGTAAACTTGAAATGAGAACTATATTGTGTATTTATCATGTCAATATAATTCACAAATTTATGAATCATCACAAATTTTAGGTTTAATTTAAAATCCACAATATTTCAAAGATACTCCACTTGTATTAAAAAGAGTGTATTGTAAGATATTGCAATGAATTACAATGTTTTGACACTAACAAGTCCTCAAAACAAGAATCCACCAAAAATAACATGAGGAGTCATGATGCACTCTCATGACTTCCTAAAATACCTTAGTCCACTAGGGAGACACCTAGAAAATATGGGGAGGAAAATCCATTACAACTTTTCCAAGTCAACATACAAATGAATAAGTCTCCCAAAAATAAAAATACAATGTTTAGTTATCTACAATTAATATTTAAGTATTCTCTTGTACATGGAATAGATAATAGGCTAATATATTTTACATCTTATCACCATGTATTTATACCATTCACCTCTCTCCCACTCTTAGCATATGGGTGTAGATAAACTTGGAATTTCATGTCAAATAAAAAAATCCCTATGTTCTCAACACTCTACACTAGACATTCATTTACACAAGGGATTAGATATATTAAAAATAAATTTGAGAGTAGATATATGGGGGATAATATCTTTCAAAATAAACAAACAACAATTCTAAAATAAATCCAAGCAAGTACATGTATTAGTATCCTTTCCTTCATGTGTAATAAATCTACCAAACATGACTTTCCATTCTTATAAACATGTGTTATTTTGAAGAAAAGGATAATACAATGATAATGCACCAAATCAAAAGACATTGTGCAAGGAGGGAAAAAGGAAAAGGTGTCATTCTAGTTCTACATGCCATATGCTAGCATATAATACAATATGTTTCCTACATGAATAAGGCAAGGCCACAAAATATCATTTTTAACTATCTTGTATTAGATAATATATTATTCAATACTTGTAGCTAGTAAGAAATCATCTTTTATGCATATTAAATCTATCCTTAGTACAAGAACCAACATAAAAAAATTGAGTAAATATTTATTTCTTGTTGTTGCTCACACAAATGCAAGGAAGAAACTATAAAATAGGGAATTTTATATTATATAAAAAATCATATATTCTTTTATATCCCCACTTTACATGTGTTTGATAAGGCTAGAAATAGGGGATATGGGATGCCATAATTATATTTTAAACATGCCATGGTTTTTCTTCACTTGATAAGAGCTAATGTTATATTAATGGCCATGGTAAATTGCCATATCATATACAAACCACCTATATTGATATAAGTAGCATTTATGGATTTGGTAGGGTTGTCCAAACAATCCAAACTTGCCTACATCCATACAAACATAATGTCTCTTTACATATTAAATAAAAACCAAAACCAAGGAAACAATGCATTTTAAATTTTCCATATAAAATAAATTCCTCTATGATGTACCTAGCTTAGGCAAGCCCTCAATTTTAAAATCCATCTCATAAGCCAACCAACCAATAATCACTTATATATAGCTACATCACTATAAATTATCAATATGTTTTGCCTTGTACTAAACTACCTAGTTCATGAACCACATGTTGATGAATTTAAAAAGAACAATGAATAAATAAGGCAATTTGATACACGACAAAAACTAGCAACAAAGAATTGTAAAATAAAATTATATAAATGCATATGCAAACAATAGGGGATCAATTTAGTTTAACAAAAAACATATATGGGGTTATGAAAGTTGAAATAAAAGGTTGACAACAAATTGAGAGTCTTAGGATGGCAAGGGGATACATGGTGTAAGAAAAAGAAATGGAGCCAAAACAGGGGAACCCAACATATTCAATTCAAATAATTTTCACATCTTCCATGTCAAGGTATTCTCGACTATTGATATTTTTAAAAGCTCATGTATATACTAACTATATTCATTAAATTTTTTCTATGGATTCTACCAAAAATAGTGTAGGTGGAGCTACCACTCAAGAAATCTTTGGAGATGGTAGATCAAGCTTGATTCCAACTCACTCCCTTAAGCTTGAATTTCCAAATTAGTGATACCCAAATTATATATCAATTTATCAAAATAATTTATTTCCAATAGCTTTATAAAATGTTTGTGAATTGCTTCTTTCACTTGCAAACATTAAAATTAGTTTTTGCACTTGTAGCTATTTATTTAATTAAATTATATTTGATATCAATCTAATTGGATTGACCATGTTATAGAGGACTTTTAAATAATAAATTTTGGAACAATTATATTCTCACAAGATTTTCTCATCTAATTAAGTCTAATAATACTTTTCTCATCCAAATTTATTGGCAATCTATTGAAATTACAACCACATTCTTGGCCTAATATATAAAAGAAATACAATGGGTTGTTTAGAATACCATGATACTACTCCCAAACTAAAATAGAAAACATATTTGTAAGTTCTCTTCCTATTACCAATGCTACTTTCTCAGTTATCTTATAGCCAATTATATTTAAATTATTTTAAAATTTAATATATAGAATTCCATGATTTTTAGTGGTATTGACATTTTTCAAGATTCTTTTTCTTTCTTGCAAGTGAATGCATTTTAGCTTTCCCATGCAATTGACGATTAAACTCACTACATAAATTATATTAGGCCTTGTAGCTAGCTAATACAACATACTTACAACTAATATTTTATAGAATGTTGGTCTACATTGTTACAATCATCTTTTCTTATTCTTTACTCTATTTAAACTAGTGCATATGAGTTGGTTTACTCCTCAACATTCTAAATCTCTTCAATACTATTGATGTGTTTTTTATGCACTTCTCAACACAGGTAGTGCATAAGTGCACTACCTCTCTTGAAAGACAATCTTCCACAATCAAGTTGCAGAACATTGTCCCAAAGTCTCTAATGTCAGGTCTTGACAGTGCTTGGAATAACTCAGTTGTTTGATGTGATTTGCTGGAATCACAAGGCGGTCTTACATATGGATTACAACTTAGCATGGGAAGTTCGATCTTGAAATGGAGTTCTTAAGATAGGGAAGTTATTGTGCAGTTTGCTGTAGGTTTAAACAACATTCATAAACTCCATGTTTATCATTGGATCTAGCTTTACAATGTGCAATGAACCTTAGCATAGGTCACTCATAAAAAATGAAAAAAGATAGGGGAGAGAGAAGGTTTCTAGATCTTCAACTAACTGTGAATAGTGACAATGGAGTTCCTGCAATGGAAAGCTTCTTAAAACAATATCCCACTTAACCAGAGATCTCACAGTATTGTGGAACTTGTGCTATCTTCTAAGGTCTGCAAATGTTTTGTCCTTCATTCACCATGTGCATGCATGAACAAAGATAAATTTTTTGGAGCAGTTTCAAATTCAAGTCCAGACTAACTTTATATAGCTATCTACCATCAACAAACAACAAAAAGTATGGACTAAGAAGTCATCAACACAACAGGGATTTTCATGATCATAGAACAACATTCCTAAAATCTACCAAAGCAAGGAAACCGTTAACTAGAACAATAATAAAATCTAAGTCAAACATCTAGCTATGGAGATTGAATCAAACAACATGTGAGAAACTCAGGAAATGCACAAAATCAATGTCTTCTTTATAAATTTCTGTAGCATGCCTTTACAACAACTCAACTCCCTTTGCAAATGAGAGGAGAGCTCTATTTATAGTGTTCCAAAAGTCAAATGAATGGCGAAGATTAATTCTCATTGTGTGGCCAAGATTCATTACAAAATAGGGTTTCACTCACCCCCAATATATCACAATTTAAAATTACATTTTGTCCTTTTCCCTACTTTGTCTTCTAGTGATGGCATTGTAGCACTTTTGTCTTTTAGCTGATTGCTATTTTACTGTAGCTACTCTTTAGGGAGTTCTTCATCTTTGACAGGGCTGTCCTCCTGCCTCTTAAAAACTGTGTATTCCATGAACTTAGGATAACTAGCTGGAGCTTGTCCACTTCAATGATTTCATATCACAGCACCTGGTAGCTCCATTCTTTTGCATTATCTTCTAGCCTTTTCTAGTCCTCATCATACTTTGTGCCTTAGTCCCAGAATAGTTTTGACTGATCGAAGGCACCGGCAGCAAAACTCATGAATTCCACTGTGATTTCACTAGACATCCCGTCCTCCATCCTTTTTTAGAAGTAGGGCTTTATCTTCTCCAGATCCATTTGCATTGTGGGCATGTCATACTCCGTCATCAGCTTGAGATAACGAGCCCACTCTACCCTAATTTCCTTGATCCATTCAATATCTGGATCCACTTTGTTCATTATTTGTTCCAACCTTTCCTTCCGGTTGTCAAAGTCTCGTCGCCATACATCCATCAGCCAATGATCGTCTTTCTTAAATGCAAGCTCCTTTTCCCACGTGGCCTCCGGCAACTGAAGGATAGCCTCGATCCTCGGGAAGGTGGAGTCATAGGTCACAAGGAAGTCGGCGCAGAGCTTCCTCGTGCCCTTTAGAGACTACAATAGGTCCAAGAACTTGTTGGCTATTCGCACAACCTAGCTAATTCCCATGTTTCCGACATACAAGACCTGTCAGAACTAGCCCTCTGTGGTCTTCTCCAAGTTCTTTCTCCTTTCCATCTTGTCGATCTGCTCTTTGGATAGCAGTTGAGGTGCGG
The DNA here is from genome assembly GCA_007258455.2 of Sequoia sempervirens. NCBI lineage: Eukaryota > Viridiplantae > Streptophyta > Pinopsida > Cupressales > Cupressaceae > Sequoia > Sequoia sempervirens. The sequence continues at coordinate 31,263 of VDFB02042254.1, forward strand.
CTGTGGATGTGGTAGGCAAGTCGTCCAATGAAGACCATTGTTGTATGTAATCTGTTAAGGCCACCACCTGCGCCTTGAGCTCATATTTCAAAATCTTGTCTTGCCTTATCAAATGCACCACCGTAGCCACTGACTCCTCAAGGTGCCCGACTTTCTGCTCTCTGGTGGCAGTCCCCAAGTCAATGGTGGAGATGTTGTAACTCACCCCAGCCTAGCCAATCATAGGCGTTGCTATTTTCGCTGCTCGAGACCCGGAAGCATCCATCATTACCCTGGATCGGACTTTGGGCTTCTTCTCCTTCTTTGTCGTGATTTGAGCTCGAGCCAAGATGGCCTCTAGCCTCGCCCTTGGGTCCTTTAGTATAGGGGTTTTTCTTTCGAGCTGCCTCTCTAACCATTTAGGCACATCAGATTTTCCCTTAGGTGAATCATGGCAACCCTCGCCCCTCTCGGTCAAGGCCAAGGTTTCCACTCCTTTTTCTTTTGGGAACTTTTCTTTCTCTTTGGCAGCATCTCCCTCTTCCTCATCGGAGTCTTGGACAAACACGAGGCATTTGATAGGAAGCACGGTGGACAGTTGATGTATGGGAATTTCTTTCTCTGTCGTCTCTTCTTCTTTCTTTTCCTCAGCATGTTCAATATCATGCACATGTTCTTTGAATTTCCTGACTTCGAGGCTCTTGATAGCTTGGGTCCCACCCTCAGTTTTGTCTTCTTGCTGCTACTCTTCTTCTTCACGGAGCGGCCTTTCTACCTCTGATTTGGTGTCCTTTGGCTGCTAGGCCAGTTCTTCTTCAAGATCATCGTCAAAGGCCTGCATGATTACCTTGGCACTAGTGCTATCTTCCTCGTCCCTGCTCTCCGAGGAACTAGTTCCCTCCTCCTCATAGGCCACCCTGCCAATTGCTCGATGCTCATATTCTGGGTGCTCGTGGTATTCATCAGCCTCCTCCTCATAGACCCCTGAGGCTTCTCGTTCTCGTTCCTCCCACTCCTTAGAGATTAGCATGGTGGCTTCCATAGCCGGTGGCCCTGTCAGCGGTTGTGAAGGCTGAGCAGTAGCGAGGGCTTGTGCAAGGGCTACTTGAAGAGCGAGATCCATTAGGATCTGGGATAGCTTAGGGGGAAGATTCTGCATATGTCTCGAGAGAGCCTCAGGTATGGTGGAAGTGGGAATAGGTGTTGTCACCGCTGCCAGAGGGAGCGATGTGGTTGGTGACATGGCAGTGGAGGAAGGGGGCATAGTTATGGCAGAAGAGGAGTCGACAATTATTACAGACTTGGCCGGAGGCGAAGGGGCAAGATGGACAAAAATGTCCACTACTGGCGGGGATGTGGCAATCATAGCTAGAGAGGTAGGTGGTGCAATAACAGGGGCAGGGAGAGCCAAGAGAGGTTCCAATTGATCCATACCCCTCACCTTCTCCTCCTGGGTGGAGGGCTGTTCTGTGGCACTCCCCGCTTGTTTGAGCCTTTTGGAGGGTGAGTCTCCCATTTCTTTCCTTACATAAACCTTGGGGTCTAGAGACTGTTCTGTTTCTGTCTCCTTTCTTTTCTTGGATCTGGTAACCGGAGGAGACTTAGAGGTCCTGCCAGTTAAAGTGGTGGCAGCGGCATCCTCTGTGGCACTTGGCTCACTTTTGAGCCCTTCGTAAGTCAAAATTACTCCTTGTTGCTTTAATTGGGCTACTTGCCCATCGACCCACTCCTTAGTACGAGCCAAGATTGGCTTGGTTATAATGTCGAGGTCATAAACCTCCTGCTCGTCCCAGTCAATTGTTGGTATCGACAAATTGGCGACCACAGGGTACCTGGGGTGCATGATGGTGCTCTCGTCTTCCTCGACTTGGTCCGGTATGGGGAAAGGCTGCACCTTATGAATTGCGCAATCATTCGCATATAGTGCCTTGCACGTACCTCTTTATCATCCTGGCAATCTCCCCAAAAGTCTTCAATGTGGTGGAGATGAGCGAATCCTGGCCCTAGTGCCTTTCTGATGTGGCCATACGGGTCTATCCATGGGCGAGCAGTGTGTAGGTAGAAGTGGTAAACTTTTAGTTCTTTCTCGGAGTTACTAGCACACTGGGAAGTTTGTAGTTTATATATGCCCTGGCCCAAAGTCATGGGATAAGAAATCCCTGCTATGTGTTTGCTGTTGAAGATTGCCTATATGTGTTGGAGTTGTAGAGAAAGCTCCAGAAGGATGATTCGGTCGTTGGGGTATCGAGGCAACCTGTTTGGCCTTTTAATGAAGCCCTAGGCATGGATGTATGTAAACTTCAGGTACTTAATGAAGAGGAAGGCATATTGCTTCAAAAATGCCCTGGTACTGTGGGAGACCCTCCTCTCGAAGTCTCCGACAATCATTCTGATAATATGGCCAATGAAGGCGTCGTTTACTCTACAGCATTCCCTTTTGAAGTTCTGGTACTGGAGCTGCAGGTACCTATCATAGGCCTTGAGTCTTCACTCCTACTCCTGATCGGGTGCCACAAATAACCCGTTGTACTATCTCCAATCCGCCAAAGAATAGACAAGATAGGAAGTCATATAAAATTTGGAGCTCTTCTTCACGTTGACGAATTGCTCATGGAAGCAGTTGCTTATTATACCTCCCTAATAGAATGAAATTTTTGTGGTGACATCCTCATTCCCCCGAAGAATTTGCTCAACGAAGTACACCATCCATTCTTGAAAGAAGGCAGCCGCAAAAGACCCATAACCCTGCTTAACATGGTGACCAAGTCATGGTAATCTTCGTGGAAGTCACTGCAGAAGAGTTCGTGAGGAACCTTCGCAGCGCTGCCCAAATTTTCTTTGAGCCAATACTAATTTATTGACTTCTTACATCCTGCCAGGTTGTCGTCCCATGCCGCCTGGCACTCCTCTATGTTGGGCATTTCCATCTCTTTAAAAGTGGGGATATGAAAAGTCTTTGTGATTCCTTCAGGTGACATGTCGGCGAGAATGTTGCCCTCTTTGTCAATAATTGTCCTTGTGTCGGGCTGATATGCCTCTCGACAAGCCATGACTAATTCGGGGGCCACGAGGGATGGGGGGATCCTGCAGCTTTTGCAATCCCACTTTTCCTTGTCTGTCTGGCATTCTTGGTCGTTAGATTGACCCTGACCCTTTGTGTGAATTCGTTAATATCAACATGCCCTATGTTGGTGTTGGTGATCTCCTTCGAATCCATGGTAATCTTTGAGTGGAGAGGCTCACCCTTGAATTGGTATTTCATCTGGTCCTTGTCTTCCTTCCCTCAAGGAGTTTTGCCTGACTTTTTCCCTTTGTCCTTCTCGACAGGTGCCGCTAAAGGTCCTGCACCCGATTCCATATATTCTGCAAGCAAAGGTATAGTCAGCGTAATTGATCATGAAAGCATTTATGTTAGTTGAAATTCCAAAGATGAAATCCACTTTAAATAATCTATGATATGATACTTTATCTCCCGATGTCATTGATCTTTTGATTAAGGGCATTTGGATAGTTCGGGCCCGGAGGGCCAGACTTCCGCGGCAGGAATGCTGTTTGGAAGGGAAAATAGGATGAAGGACTCCCAGAGATTCTCTTCGGTTAGATTTTAGTACTTTAAGAGGTTCGTAATGAAGATGACCAAAATTAAGCACGTGGGTCGAAGTTAGATTTCAGATTTGGGCTCATTTGGATCGGTTTACGAGAATCCGGAAGTCCCGGGTTGGAGAGCTATTTGGAGATGGCAGTTTGGAACAGCAGATTGAAAATGGAATTTCGAAGATGGAACTCTGGGGTCTGGGGTCCGGCGGGTCAAAGGGCAGCCAACAGTTTTACATTACCGGGTCCAGAAGGCCGTGGGGCCACGGTGCACTCAGCGTTTGGGACGACAAACGTCGGATGGATGTTTGGAGCTTCGGGTCCAAGCAGAGAGGAAGCCATTTTTTCATTTTAGTCTTGAATTGGTGTGAAAATCAGCCTCGGAGAAAGGTCTCGGCGAAAGCCTCGTGTCTCGCCAACTAAGCACGTCGGCGTGGGGTTTGCATCTTCGGCAAGAGGCTCCGCCGATTGGGCGAAGTGATGGCGATGGATGAACTTGGGAGATCAAAGCCCTCTTTTCAAGATGTCACACAGAAAGGCAAAGGCCTCGGTGACCGTTAGGAAGGAAGTTCATCGGCGGGAGGGCTGTGTCCTTGGTGAGAGGTCTCACCGACATTTGCATGTCTCACCGACCGAGCATGTCGACAGGAAAACCCTTAGGTGGGGAGATGTCTTGCCGACCGGGTAATGTTATGCCGATAGAGGGGGCCTTCGGCGTAAGTTCTTTGGTTGGGATAGGTCTTGGCGAAGATGAAAGTCTCACTGACAGTCAGAAATAAGACCGGACCCAGCACAAGGGCCCGCCGTTCAATTTCATTTTCAGTTCGGTGGCGATTTGGAAGGTGGAGCCCAGAGCTTCGGAGGGGCAGGTGAGATTTTTGTTCGGTACGACGGGCGAGGGAAGGAGTCCCGCATAGCAGAGCTCGACACAGATGTGGGTACTCATTTGCTCAAATTGCATCCCAGCGGCGAATGGGAAGGCGGAGCCTGGCGGGTGGAAGGACGTCGGGTATTTGCCAGGAGAAAGGTGGTGTTGCCGTGAGGTCTTGGCGAACTTGTTATGTCTTGCCGACTTGCTCTGTGCTCGCTAAAGGATAAGGGGAGGGGGTCAGCGAAAGGTTATGTCGAAAGGCGAAGTCACGTCGATGAAGGGCAAAGTGCGCTCGCTAAGAGGAGGAGCCTCGCCAGGAAGTCTTAGCAAGAGTTACGGGGTCTCATCGAAAGCGAAGGCATCGCCAAGACTTAAGGAGCTCGTGGTGAGGTCTTGGCGACGGACGAACGTCTCCCTGACAGCAAATGAAGGATGAAATCCCGAGTGCTTGGGCCCGAGGGAGCCAAAAGCTATACTGATAGTTTTCACTAAGTCTTCACTGGGAAAAGGAGCGTCCGGGCCCGAGGGTCATGAAGGCCCCTACGAAGAACGACCGTTTGGGGATAAAGCTCTAAATTGCTCACGGGGATGCTACGTTGGGTTACTCAAATTTTGAGGACATGGGTTTTGTTCATAGTGCCATGTTTTATCAGTCAAATGCTGTTTTGAGGGTTTTTTGCTCATTTTAAGCCTTAGGAATCACGAAAACAATGCCCGGGAGGGTGAATGGAGGACCTACCTCGATCACTTGATGTGGGGAGGTGTGAGATCTACTCTCGATCGATGAGGAGATGGTGAGGGCAATGAGTGCGAAGGCCCTGAAGATGGTGGGCTCCTCTAGCGAGTTCTCTGATCACTTCCTGCAACGCTGTCAAGTGAAAATGACAGGCTTGAGCAGGTCTTTTATACCCTCTACTGCCATTAATGGCCTCATTGAATGTAGGTACAGTGGAACAAAGGTTGGTGGATTTGAATTTACCGTCAGCGGTAGGAGACCTGGGGTCCAGCAGCCAGGAGGGTGCTGGACAGCTGCCGTTTGATTTCATTTTCAATTCGGAACTCACCGGCGGCAAAAGGGAGGTCAGGGCCCAGAAGGTGGAACTCCGTCAGGGGTTCACGTGAGGAACGACGAAACATTCACGGAACCCCGAGAGTGGAAGTCCGGAGTACCGGGCCCGGAGGGTCAGACAACTGTAGAGATTTCCATTGATTCTAGCAGACGGAGGATGGGGTTTCGGACCCCGGGGTTCAGGAGGACATGAGCCGAGCGCCGCTGGGAACGGCGAGTGCAACAGAGAAACCTAGCAAGGGAAACCCGAACGGCCGGGCCCAGCAGGGCCTGGGGCCGTTGGCAGGGGAAAACTGCCAAAGAGACTTTGCGAGGTACCAAAACATGACAAAATTAAAAGGGGAAGGTACGGTCAACTTACGGTGAGACCCTGAAGCAACATTGACCATCCATGACACCAAAAGAAAGGGGGCATGCAAAATGAGGCAGCGACAAAAATGACCCGACTAGGTGAAAGAAAAGAGGGTCCCCGTTCCGAACGGGGCGTGTGTGCCAAGGGCACAACAAATAGAATTGGCGTTAGGAGGTCCTTCATTGGGAATACAAAGTTGAAGGTTAAAAGTGAAGTTGGATCGAATTAGATCGTTCTCCTCGGAACGATTTCAAAGAGTTCTACGGTCAGCACCAAACAAAGGAGAATTTGAGGAATTGTAGCCTCGTACAATAGCAAAACGAGTTAAAGAAAGTAGTGCTGTGTTTCCCCCTCCTTCCATTCCACCCGCTTCCATTCCACATTCACCCTCATTCAGCTGGCCTTCATCTTCCATCCGACCATCTGAAACTGCATTTTCACCTCCCATCCCCGGCAGCCAGGGGATTACTTCTCTCCCGGCCCTTTCAGCCCAAGGCACAATCCAAACAATCGTAGCTCAAGTACAGTCCCATACTACTGTTCTAGTGCAAGTACAACCCCAACTTATTGTGTTTAAACATCAAACTCTTCCCCCTCATCCCGCCATGGCTTGGTTGGCACATAACCCTTTGCCAATTCATTTCGTCGTTTACCATGATATGCCCAAGAATCTGGAGGGCTTTTGTTTGAAGTTCTATCCTCGTGACCTATAGAGAATAGTTGAGGAACATAGCAAAATATTTGAGATGGCCATCACTGAAATGCAAGTCGACTACGAGGATGTTGCATGCCACCTTTTTCCACATTTTTTGGGGGAAAAAGCCTTCTATTGGTACATCAATCTGTCGAAGGGATTTGTTACCTCATGGAATCTAATGAAGAATTCCTTCTTGCAAAAATATAAGATTCCCATCAGCCCTTCAGAACTTTACCAGTAGTTTATGTCTATCAAAAGGGAAGTCAATGAACCTATTGGGTCCTTCAATGATCGCTTTCATTGGGCCTATATAAGGCTTAAGGACCCTTACCTCCATAATAGTGTTGCGGCCCTCCTGGTCTATTATGCGACATTGGACAACCTTACATCAGCATTGGTGAAAAGGATGCACCCACCACTCACTACCTTGGTGACTGCCTATACAGAGGCTGTTGTCGCTAGTGTAGATTTGGGGTAGAATATCTTCGGCCCACACTACCTTCCCTTGAGGCCATTAGCTCACACGATGTGATTCAAAGGATTGAATCAATCCATTAGCTCATCAAGCCCCTCTTATGAACCGGATGCCTCGGTTGCCCATCATCCCACAGCCAAGGTGCTGAATTATGCGCCTCCTGTGCCTTCATATTTGTAGCCTCAGCCACAGCACAACCATACTCAAACCACCCAACAACAACAAGTGTATTCCCAGCAGCCCCAGGTGCCATTATATCAATCGGGGCTAGAATTTCCTCCAGCGTATCAAAATCAGCCGATAGCCCTACCTGCTTTTCTCCAAAATCTAGTGCTGCCACTTGCGAACAGGACCAAGAAAGACAAGTTAGAGGAACTAACAGTGATGATAAAGAAAATGTCCACAGAAATGACGCACCTAAAAAATTAGAATAATCAGTTACAGGCCTCCTAGTGTAATTTCCAGGCCAATCTCAACTGGGATAACCAAGACAATAGGGACAGCAGAGATAACCGAGAAGCAACTACTTCCTTCGGGCAGACTATGATAGGGGAAAAACGCCAATCAGAATTCAGAAAGGAGAACTTCTTAGAGGCATAATCGCACATGGAACACTAGGCCCAATAACGAAGGTGTCCCTACGCCTTTCGACCAACTGACAAGTAACAAAAAAATGACCAATGGAGTATACCTTACTGAGGCAGCCTTGTTCGGATGGTGCAAGATTCATAAAACCAGCAGACATTCTTAGTTGGATTGCCCCGAATTCCAGACAGCTGCTAAAATATTCCAGGTGGAAGTGCAGAATGCAGTAGACAATGCTGGCTATAGGGACATCGTCCCATCTGAGCCATACGATTCCTCCTGTCTCGTGCTTAATCAAACACCATTTCCGCGAGGCGATCGCAACGAGCCCGAAGTCGAGCCTACTCCTGTTGAGGGTGGAGAAGTGCAAGAGGTAAGTAATGAGCAAACTTTGGCTCAACTTTTTGATTCAATAGATAATGGTCCAGTAGATGAAGAGAAGCCATTTGTAGATGAGGTCCACATATTCCATCAAATGTCAACTCCCTACTTCCTTATGAATAGACAGGCGGGTGGACCCTTTACAACTTCTACCCCACCAAACAATTTTGCCACTCCGCCTGATCCTAATGCCAACAACAACCCTGGACTTCTCCATATACCTACCCAATACCTCAACAAGAATGGGTCTCAAAACCAGTCATAAAATTAGCCTCAAGGCCAATCCCAAAATCCGTCTAGTCAAACGAAAGTCCAACCTTCTAGCTCTGCCATAGGCCAAGCTTTTAGTTCAGAAATTGAGCAAATGGGTGAATACGTGGCAGAAGAGTTCAAAAGGGTAAAAATTAGTTTGTTAGCCTTTAAATTACTTAAAGTCCCTGCTGTAAGGCGTTCCTTCTTTAGGGTCCTTAATGGGACCCCATCTTCTAGTATAACCTAGAAAATATCAACTAAGAGGGTTACCTTTGAAGAGCCTGGGCAAGAACCAGAGATACATGATAATACTGGGAAAAGGAAGGATATCCCTATAAATCAATCTGCGAGTAAATAAATTGAAAAGGAACCAAAGCAGAGTAATAGGCAGTTTTCCAAAGACCGACCTTTTAGGCAGACCAGGGATAAAGATAGTGATAAGAAGAAAGGTTAGGTCGCTCACATAGATACACCTACGGGCATCTTCCAAGGGAGATTGAAAACTCCCCTTTTCTTGACCACCATTAGGATCTTTGGAAAGAACCTGCATAACTACTTGCTCGACTCAGGAGCGTCTACCAATGTCATGCCCTTGGCAGTATGCAAGGCTCTTGGCATCACCCCCACACCTTCAAGAAGAAAAGTGACTTAGCTAGACAAAATAGAGATTATCATCGTAGGAGAAATAGATCAGATCCCGATGCAAATTGCCATAGACCCAAGGATACAACAAGTCATTGATATTCAAGTGGCAGACATTCCCGATGCATATGGAATCATCTTGAGAAGGGAATTCACCAAGGCACTGAATGGATATACCACCACAGACCTTTCTCACATGTGGCTACCATGGAAGGGACTACCAAATCAAATCTGTATCGATCGTGAACCCCATATGAAATACATGATCACGGAGTACAATAATATTAAGGAGTTGTTGTTTGCCGAGACCGACTTGGGGAATTACCGTCCTTTCACCTACCAAAACAAGGTCAAGCTCCAAGAAGAATGTGCTGATGAAGTACTCCTAGTGCTGTGTAGTCCTCTAACAGATTCCACTCAAATATCTCTGAGTACAGAAGGGCTGGTAGAACTAGATGATAGACTTGATGAAGATGATGACTGGGGATTACTCAGTGATTTCTAGGGGTTCATGGAAAAGTGTGTCAGCGACCAACTTAGATTGGGCGCTCGGATGTATTTCCAGGATCTCTTGTTGCCAAATTGGTGCAGGATTCACAATGCTGCCCATTCTGAGTTTGACTGTTTCTTATGTCAAACGACAGTTGAACACGTCAAAGAATCAGCTGCTCCTTGGATTGAAACACCAAAGGAGGCACCAACAGAACCACCCGCTGATCAATGCACTGAGCTAGAAAACTCCCCTAAGATTATAGAAGCAGTCACCCAACTGAAAGGGAGCAAAAAATTGGTTGGACCCGAAGTTAAGAAACTTTCCACATGCTGGACGCTCCGGTTTGATGGATCCAAGTCCAAGCAAGGAGCTAGAGCTGGGTTCGAACTCATCAGTACAATGGGTAAGACCTTTCTTGCTGCCCACAGATTGCAGTTTTATTGCACCAATAACGTAGCAGAATTTGAGGCCCTGGTCCACGGCCTCCTCATGGCCTTGAAGAAAAATGTCAAAATGCTGCAAGTTTTTGGGGATTCTGAGCTCATAGTCAAATAAGTTAGAAAATTGTATTCCTGCCATGATAGAAGTCTTGCCAACTATAGGCACAGGGTTTGGGATCTCTTGGAAGGCTTAGATGCATTCAATATACAATTGATGCCTCATGCTCAGAATCATACGGTTGATGCTTTGGCTCAATCGGCTAACACTTTACAACCCCTCTCTTTATCTGAGCTCAAGAAATTCATGGTTGAGTTGACATCCATGCCATCGGTCCCCAATAATGTTACCCACTTGTAGGTCTTCAATGATGACAAACATATTTTTGAATTCATCACAAGTTCCGATGTCTGCGCAGCTCAAATAATTGATGAAGCTGATCCGTAGGAAGCCAAACTGGACATAGAAGGGGTTATTAACCTCAAGACCAATACGATCCCTAGAGGCATGGTTCAACTGGAATGTGTATTTGACTTAGACCAGATCAGAGACCAGAACCAGAAAACAAAGAAAGAAGCCATAAGCAACCAGTGCAATGCTTACAACCTCGGGATAGCTGAGGAAATCAAGAATGTTTTTATTGGTAAGGTGTGCACACCAGAGGAAAAGAAGGGAATTACAGATGCGTTGTAGAAATACCATGACGTGGTGGCAAGGAGCTACGAAGATTTAAAGACATATGACACTTCTGTTATTACGCACACCATCCCTCTCAAGATAGATGTGAGGCCATTCTGTCAGTGGCAGCATCCTATCAATGCCTTGTTGGAACCCATCATTTACAAAGAAGTACAGAAATTGCTATCGGCAAGGATTATTTTCCTAGTTAGACACTCTACGTGGATGGCCAATTTGGTCCCAGTTAGAAAAAAGAATGGGGAGATTAGATTGTGTGTGGATTTCTGCAATTTGAACTGAGCTTCGGAGAAAGATAATTATCGAGTGCCTTCATTGGATGAGGTGTTGCAAATCGTCAACGACTCCCAGATGATGTCTTTCCTCGACAGATACTCCGGGTATAACCAGGTGATGGTACAGTATGAAGATTGTCGTAAAATGATGTTCACCACCAAGTGGGGGACGTTCACGTATAGGAGAATACCTTTTGGGCTCATCAACGCTGGTGCCACCTTCCAACGTGCCATGGATATCACCTTCAAGGATCTGATTGGCAAGTGCATAATCATCTACATAGATGATTTAACTGTGTTTTCTAATAAAAGAGGTGATCACGTCTTTGATTTGTGTGAAGTGTTTCAGAGATGCAGGGAGTTTAGGGTTTCCCTTAACCCCAAGAAGTGCATTTTTGGAGTGACTGAAGGCAGATTACTCGGGCACATCATTTTAGAACAGGGTATCTCTATAGACCTTGAACGTATCGAGTCCTTACTCAAAATCCTGCTCCCAGGCAGTAAAAAAGAGTTAAAATCCTTCTTTAGAAAGATCAACTATGTGAGGAAATTCATCACAAGTTTCACGGAGATTGTTAAACCTCTCAATGCTATGTCAAAACAAGATGCTAAAATTGAGTGGACTCTTGACACCAAACAAGCTTTCGAAGAAATCAAATGGGCCATCGCCGAGGCACCTGTGTTAGTCAGTCCAGATTATCTGAAGCCTTTCTACATCTACTCGTTCGCCTCAGAACATTCTTGTGCTAGCATGTTGACATAGAAAGATGATGAAGGAAATGAGCATCTGATCACCTTCATGAGTGCTCCCCTGAAGGATGCTGAATTGCGATATCACAACGCTGAAAAATAGGCATATGCTCTCATTAGAAGGGTGAAGAAATTTAGGCACTAAATCTTGCACAATAAGGTGTTCGCCATTGTCCCAGACCCAACAGTCAAAACGCTGCTCAAGCAAAATGAATTGGGTGAATGAAGAGCCAAATGGGTCACCCTGTTCCAAGAATATGACATGGAGATCCAACCGATGAAGTTGGTGAGAGGACAGGCACTCACCCGCACGATTTCTGAAGCGATGGTGGAGGCTGGGCCCGAACTCACTGTGCAGCAGTACCAACTTGAGGATGTCTCCCCCAGAGAGTGGCACCAGAATGTCGTCTATTATTTGCTGAACCATAAGTGTCCACCGCACCTGCAAGTAGTCCAAAAGTGCGCCCTTAGATTGAAAAACAATGGCTACATGCTACAAGGTTCTATTCTTTACAAGAAGAATCATGAAGGCATTTACTTAAGATGCCTAGGTAAGGAGGAAGCAGATCGAGTCTTAAAAGAGTTCCACCACAAATTTGTTATGGCCCATGGTTCTGGTTCTTCCACCGCACATCAGATATTGAGAGCATAGTATTATTGGCCAACTATTTTCAAAGATGCCCATTGTTATGTTCGCTCATATCACACATGCCAGACCGTTGCCACCAGGGAAAAGAATGCTACTGTCCCACTATAGCCTGTGCTAGAGGTAAGACCGTTTGCGTAATGGGGTCTTGACTTCATCGGTCTAGTAAGCCCTCCATCGTCTGCGGGACACAGGTACATTCTTACCGCTACTGATTACTATACTAGGTGGACAAAAATGATCGTATGTAATTAATACACAATTGAAGTAGTTACTAACTTTTTAAAAAGTTTCATTTTAAATCACTTTGGTTGTCCTTATGCTTTGGTATGTGACAATGGACCTGCTTTCGCCTCATTAAAATTTGTTAGTTGGGCATTCGACTACGGGATCGCCCTTAAGTTTTCATCCAACTACTACCCCCAATGGCCTTGTTGAATCTACAAATAAAAATCAAATTACCATAATAAAAAAACTGCTAGATAGAAATCCTAAGGACTGGCATACCCAGCTCTGTTTCGCCCTTTGGGCTGATCGCACTCGCCACAAGGCTGCCCTTGGTGATTCCCCATTCCACCTTGTTTATGGCCTAGAACCTATATTTCCTATCCATCTGAAGATTCCTACTCTTTAGTTCATCAATAATTTTTATGAGGGAGGAGATCGTAGGGAAGCTCGGTTAGTTGAGCTCTTTCATTTAGAGGAAGTATGAGACCGTGCAATAGAAAAATTCACCAAACATCAGGGTGTAGTTAAAAGATGGTTTGACCATTGAGCCAAGATCAAAGCCTTTAGAATTGCAGATCTGGTCCTGTATTGGGACAAGGCCCACGAAAAGAAAGGGGGACACAAAAAATTCGACAAGCTCTGGCTTGGCCCCTTTCAAATAGCTGAGATTTTGGGAGACAATGTCTTCTGCCTAAAGACTTTAACTGGTGAGAACGTCTCATTTTCGGTCAACGAGCAGCACCTGAAGTATTACTTCCAAGCCTGAGCTCATTCGAGCTCCTCTTTGTAAATATTTGTACATAGGTTAGGGTAGATTGCTTTTCCTGGCTTGCTTGCATTTTTTGTTTTGCGTCACTCTTTTGTTTTCTCCCTCTTGGCAGTTTTGTTTTGAAAAGTTGTTTCCCGCCCCTTAGCGGTGGCCATGCTCGCTCAACGAGCGGTTTACTTTGCTAACCGTCCTTAGTGTTCTTCGGCTAAACATTCACTCTTGACCATCGGTCTCTGAAGGCTGCCCATGAATGATTTCCTTTTCTGAACTCTATCTCAGAACTTGACCCTGGATTGGATCTCCTTACGTACATCTCAGATCTCTCACAAGACATATAATAATTATTTCTAAAGGATTGTACCATGGTTGCTACGACACCCTAGTAAGTGAAAAATCCTAAGTCTTCTCCAGTGACCACTGCGGTCCCAAACCCATTGTAGGCTTCGGTGCTTACCCGGTTGAACAAGAAAGTTATCTCAAAATGAACATTGAAGGAAATATTAAAACAAAGAAAAGGAAATTCTGAAAAAAAATTGACCGTATGGGTGTTTGGGTAACTCTACCGGGGCTATGGACGCCCGACTGGTAGTAGAGAAATATCCGTGGGATTACAGCAACAACTCCGTCGGGGCTATAGACGCCTGACTGGCAGTGGAGCAATGTCTAGGTTACTTTTGGTGTTAGACGATTTATGTAGCTTGCTCAGTTGGATTAGCAACACCTGGTCACCATCCCGAGGAAAGGAATGAACTCACCACACACACTTCTGAGATGTCCTGTAAACTGACCCAATTAAGGATCTCGTTCTCCCAGATTCACCTTTGGGAGCCACTCTTGGTCTGCGAAACCAGAGATTTTGGGTCCTGAATGAATAATTATCCTTAGAACGTTTGGGAGCGTTCCCCAGCAGAGTCGCCATTTGTTGTGCCCTTGGTACACATGCCCCATTCGGAATGGGGACCCTCTTTTCTTTCGCCTAGCCGGGTCATTTTTGTCGCCACCTCATTTTGCATGCCCCCTTTTCTTTGGTGTCCCGGATGGTCAATGTTGCTTCAAGGTCTCACTGTAAGTTGATCATACCTTCCCCTTTTAATTTTGTCATGTTCTGGTACCTCGCGGAGTCTCTTTGGCAGTTTGCCCCTGCCAACGGCCCCAGGCCCTGCTGGGCTCAGCCGTTCGGGTTTCCCTTGCCGAGTTTCTCTATTGCACTCGCCATTCCCAACAATGCTCAGCTTGCGTCCTCCTGGACCTCGGGGTTCGAAACCCCATCCTCCGTCTGCTAGAATCAGTGGAAATCTCGATAGCTATTTGACCCTCTAGGCCCGGTACTTTGGACTTCCACTCCCAGGTTCCGTGAGTGTTTCGCCATTCCTCACGCCAAACCTCTGACGAAGTTCCGCCTTCCGGGCCCCGACCTCCCTTTTGCCGCCGGTGAGTTCCAAATTGAAAATCAAATCAAACAGCAGCCGTCCGGCGCCCTCCCGGCTGCCAGACCCCGGCTCTCTCGCCGCCGACGGTAAATTCAAATCCACCAACCTTTGTTCTACCGTACCTACATTTAATGAGGCCATTAATGGTAGTAGAGGGTATAAAAGACCCGCTCAATCTTGTCATTTTCACTTGACAACATTGCAGGGAGTGATCAGAGAACTCGCTAGAGGAGCCCACCGTCTTCAGGGCCTTCGCACTCATTGCCCTCACCATCTCCTCATCGATCGAGAGTGGATCTCACACCTCCCTACGTCGAGTGATCGAGGTAGGTCCTCCGTTCACCCTCTCGGGCATTATTTTTGTGATTTCTAAGGCTTAAAATGAGCAAAAAACCCTCAAAACAACATTTGATTGATAAAACATGGCACTATGAACAAAACCCATGTCCTCAAAATTTGAGTAACCTAACGTAGCATCCCCATGAGCAATTAAGAGCTTTATCCCTGTGCGGCCGTTCTTCGCAGGGGCCTTCATGACCCTTGGGCCCGGATGCTCCTTTTGCCAGTGAAGACTTAATGAAAACTGTCGGTATAGCTTTTGGCTCCCTTGGGCCCAAGCACCTAGGATTCTGCACACGGGATTCCGTCCTTCATTTGCTGTCGGGGAGACGTTCGTCCGTCACCAAGACCTCACCGCGAGCTCCTTAGGTCTTGGCGATGTCTTCGCTTTCGGTGAGATCCTGTAACTCTCACCAAGACTTCCTGGTGAGGCTCCTCCTCTTGGCGAGCACACTTTTCCCTTTGTCGGCGTGACTTCACCTTTCGGCATAACCTTTCGCCGACCCCCTCCCCTTATCCTTCAGCGAGCATGGAGCGAGTCGGCAAGACATAACGAGTTCGCCAAGACCTCACGGCGACACCACCTTTCTCATGGCGAATACCTGATGTCCTTCCGCCCGCCAGGCTCCGCCTTCCCGTTCGCCGCTGGGATGCAATTTGAGCAAATGAGCGCCCACATCCATGCTGGGCTCTGCTAAACGGGACTCCTTCCCGCGCTCACCGTTCCGAATGAAAATCTCACCCGCCCCTCCGAAGCTCCGGGCTTCGCCTTCCCGATTGCCGCCGAACTAAAAATGAAATCGAATGGAAAGCCCTTGTGCCAAGTCCAGTCTTATTCCCGACTGTCGGCGAGACTTTCATCTTCACCAAGACCCATCCCAACCCGAGAACTTATGCCAAAGGCCCCCTCTATTGGCATAACATTGCCCGATCGGCAAGACATCTCCTTGCCTAAGGGTTTTCTTGCCGACATGTAGATGTTGGTGAGACCTCTCACCAAGGACACAACCCTCCTACCGATGAACTTCCTTCCTGACGGTCACCGGGGCCTTTGCATTTTGGCGTGACTTCTTGGCGAGAGCACTTTGATCTCCCAAGTTCTTCCATCGCAATGACTTCGCCCGATCGGCGAAGCCTCTCTCCGAAGATGCAAACCTCACGCCGACATGCTTAGTCAAAAAGACACGAGGCTTTCGTTGAGACCTTTCTTCGAGGCTGATTTTCGCACCGATTCAAGACTAAAACAAAATGACGGCTTCCTCTCCGCTCAGACCCGAAGCTCTAGACTTCCTTCCAATGTTTGCCGTCCCAAACGCTGAGTGCACCGCGACCCCCCGGCCTTCTGGACCCGTTACTGTAAAACTGTTGGCCGCCCTTTGACACGCCGAACCCCGGACCTTGGAGTTCCGTCTTTGATATTTCATTTTCAATCTACTGTTCCAAACTACCATCTCTAGACGGCTCTCTGGCCCGGGACTTCTGGATTCTCCTAAACCGATCCAAATGAGCCCAAATTTGAAATCTAACTTCTACCCACATGCTTAATTTTGGTCCTCTTCATTGCGAACCTCTTAAAGTACTAAAATATGATTGAAGAGAATCTCTAGGAGCCCTTCGTCCTATTTTCCCTTCCAAACAACATTCCTGCCAAGGAAGTCTGGCCCTCCGAGCCCAAACTGTTCAAATGCCCTTAATCAAAAGATCAATGACATCAGGAGATAAAGTATCATGTCATAGATTATTTAAAGTGGATTTCATCTTTGGGATTTCAACTAACGTAAATGCTTTCATGATCAATTACGCTGACTATACCTTTGTTTGCAGAATATATGGAATCGAGTGCAGGACCTTCAGCGGCACCTGTCGAGAAGGACAAAGGGAAAAAGTTAGTTAAAACTCCTCGAGGGAAGGAAGAGAAGGACCAGATGAAATACCAATTCTAGGGTGAGCCTCTCCACTCAAAGATTACCATGGATTGGAAGGAGATCACTGACACCAACATAGGGCATGTTGATATTGATGAATTCACACAAAGGGTCAGGGTCAATCCGACGACCAAGAATGCCAGACTGATAAGGAAAAGTGGGATTGCAAAAGCTGCAGGATTCCCCCATCCCTTATGGCCCCCGAATTAGTCATGGCTTGTCGGGAGGCATATCAGCCCGACACAAGGACAATTATTGACAAAGAGGGCAACATTCTCATCGACATGTCACCTGAAGGAATCACAAAGACTTTCCATATTCCCACTTTTAAAGAGATGGAAACGCCCAACATACAGGAGTGCCACATGGCATGGGACGACAACCCGACAGGATGCAAGAAGTCAATAAATTAGCATTGGCTCAAAGAAAAGTGGGGCAGCGCTGTGAAGGTTCCTTACAAACTCTTTCGCAGTGACTTCCACAAAGATTACCACGACTTGGTCACCATGTTAAGTAGGGTTATGGGTCTTCTTGCGGCCGCCTTCTTTCAGGAATGGATGGTGTACTTCATTGAGAAAATTCTTTGGGGGAATGAGGATGTCACCACAAAGATTTCATTCTATTGGGGAGGTATAATAAGCAACTGCTTCCATGAGCAATTCGTCAATGTGAAGAAGAGCTCTAAATTTTATATGACTTCCTATCTTGTCTATTCCTTGGCGGATCGGAGACAGTACAACGGGTTATTTGTGGCACCTAATTAGGAGAAGGGGCGAAGACTCAAGGCCTATGATAGGTACCTGCAGCTCCAGTACCGAAACTTCAAAAGGGAATATTGTAGAGTAAATGACACCTTCATTGGCCATATTATTAGAATGATTGTCGAAGACTTCGAGAGGAGGGTCTCCCATAGTGCCAAGGCATTTTTGAAGTAATATGCCTTCCTCTTCATTCAGTACCCGAAGTTTACATACATCCATGCCTAGGGCTTCATTGAAAGGCCAAACAGGTTGCCTCGATACCCCAATGACTGAATCATCCTTCTGGAGCTTTCTCGGCAACTCCAACACATACAGGCAATCTTCAGCAGCAAACACATAGTAGGGATTTCTTATCCCATGACTCTGGGCCAGGGCATGTATAAACTACAAACTTCCCAGTGTGCTAGTAACTCTGAGAAAGAACTAAAAGATTACCATTTCTAACTTCACATTGCTCGCCCACGGATAGACCTGTATGGCCACGTTAGAAAGGTGCTAGGGCTGGGATTCACTCATCTCCACCACATTGAAGACTTTTTGGGAGATTGCTAGGATGATAAAGAGGTACGTGCAAGGCACTATATGCGAATGACTGCGCAGTTCGTAAGGAAGGTGCAACCTTTCCCCATACCGGACCAGGTCGAGGAAGACGAGAGCACCATCATGCACCCCAGGTACCCTGCGGTCGCCAATTTTCCGATACCAACAATTGACTGGGATGAGTAGGAGGTCGATGACCTCGACAGTATAACCAAGCCAATCTTGGCTCGTACTAAGGAGTGGGTCGATCGGCAAGTAGCCCAATTAAAGCGACAAGGAGTAATTTTGACTTACGAAGGGCTTAAAAGTGAGCCAAGTGCCACAGAGGATGCTACTGCTACCACTTTAACCAGTGGGACCTCCAAGTCTCCTCCGGTCACTAGATCGAAGAAGAGAAAGGAGACAGAAATAGAACAGTCTCCAGACCCTAAGGTTTATGCAAGGAAACAAACGGGAGACTCACCCTCCAAAAGGCTCAAACAAGCAGGGAGTGCCACAGAATAGCCCTCCACCCAGGAGGAGAAGGCGAGGAGTACAGATCAATTGGAACCTCTCTTGGCTCTCCCTGCGCCTGCTATTATGCCACCTACCTCTCTAGCTATGATTGCCACATCCCCGCCGGCAGTGGACATTTCTGTCCATCTTGCCCCTTCACCTCCGGCCGAGTCTGTAATAATTGTCGACTCCTCTTCTGCCAT
Organism: Sequoia sempervirens; assembly: GCA_007258455.2. NCBI lineage: Eukaryota > Viridiplantae > Streptophyta > Pinopsida > Cupressales > Cupressaceae > Sequoia > Sequoia sempervirens. The sequence goes on from VDFB02042254.1 coordinate 50,148, forward strand.
AACTATGCCCCCTTCCTTCGTTGCCATGTCACCAACCACATCGCTCCCTCTGGTAGTTGTGACAGCACCTATTCCCACTTCCACCATGCCTGAGGCTCTCTCGAGACATATGCAGAATCTTCCCCCTGAGCTATCCTAGATCCTAATGGGTCCCGCTCTTCAAGCAGCCCTTGTACAAGCCCTCGTTACTGTTCAGCCTTCACAACCGCCGACAGAGCCACCGCTATGGAAACCACCATGCTAATCTCTAAGGAGTAGGAGGAACAAGAACGAGAAGCCTCAAGGGCCTATGAGGAGGAGGCCGATGAATACCACGAGCACTCAGAATATGAGCACCAAGCAATTAACAGGGTGGCCTATGAGGAGGAGGGAACTGGTTCCTCAGAGTGCAGGGACGAGGAAGATAGCACTGGTGGCAAGGTAATTATGCAGGCCTTTGACAATGATCTTGAAGAAGAGATGGCTCGACAGCCAAAGGACACCAAATCAGAGGTAGAAAGGCTGCTCCGGAGTGAAGAAGAAGAACAACAACAAGAAGACAAAATTGAGGGTGGGACCCAAGCTGTTAAGAGCCTCAAAGTTGGGCAATTCAAAGAACATGTGCACGAGATTGAACATGCTGAGGAAAAGAAAGAAGAAGAGACAACAGAGAAAGAAAGTCCCATACATCAACTGTCCACTGTGCTTCCTATCAAACGCCTTGTGTTCGTCCAAGACTCTGACGAGGAAGAGGGAGATGCTGCCAAAGAGAAAGAAAAGTCCCCAGAAGAAAAAGGAGCAGAAACCTTGGCCTTGACCGAGAGGGGCGAGGGTGGCCATGATTCACCTAAGGGAAAGAAAAACCCCTGTACTAAAGGACCCAAGGGCAAGACTAGAGGCCATCTTGGCTCAAGCTCAAATCATGACAAAGAAGGAGAAGAAGCCCAAAGTCTGATCCAGGGTAATGATGGATGCTTCTGGGTCTCGAGCAGTGCAAATAGCAACGCCTATGATTGGCCAGGCTGGGGTGAGTTACAACATCTCCACCATCGACTTGGGGACCACCACCAGAGAGCAGAAAGTCGGGCACCTTGAGGAGTCAGTGACTACGGTGGTGCATTTGATAAGGTAGGACAAGATTTCGAAAGATGAGCTCAAGGCGCAGGTGGCAGCCTTAACAGATTACATACAACAATGGTCTTCAGTGGACGACCTGCCTACCACATCCACAACCGTATCTCAGCTGCTATCCAAAGAGCAGATCAATAAGATGGAAAGGAGAAAGAACTTGGAGAAGACCACAGAGGGTTGGTTCCGACAGGTCTTGTACATCAAAAACATGGGAATTAGCTAGGCTGTGTGAATAGCCAACAAGTTCTTGGATCTGTTGTAGTCTCTGGAGGGCACGAGGAAGCTCTGCGCTAACTTCCCTGTGACCTACGACTCCACCTTTCTGAGGATCGAGGCTATCCTTTAGTTGTCAGAGGCAACATGGGAAAAGGAGCTTGCATTTAAGAAAGATGATCATTGGCTGATGGATGTATGGCAGCGAGACTTTGACAACTGAAAGGAAAGGTTGGAACAAATAATGAACAAAGTGGATTCAGATATCGAATGGATCAAGGAAATCAGGGTAGAGTGCGCTCGTTATCTCAAGTTGATGACGGGGTACGACATGCCCACAGTGCAAATGGATCCAGAGAAGATAAAGCCCTACTTCCAGAAAAGGATGGAGGATGGGATGTCTAGTGAAATCACAGTGGAATTCATGAGTTTTGCTGCCTGTGCCTTCAATCAGTCATTTTATTCTAGGAGCAAGGTGCAAAGTATGATGAGGAATGGAAAAGGCTAGAAGATAATGCGAAAGAATGGAGCTACTAGGTGCTGCGATATGAAATCATTGAAGTGGACAAGCTCCATCCGGTTATCCTAAAGTTCATGGAATACAAAGCTTCTAAGAAGCAGGAGGACAACCCTGTCTAAGATGAAGAACTCCCTAAAGAGTAGCTACAGTAAAACAACAATTGGCTAAAAGACAAAAGTGCTATAGTGTCGTCACTAGAAGACAAAGTAGGGAAAAGGACAATGTAAGTTTAAATTGTGATATATTGGGGGGTGGGTGAAACCCTATTTTGTAATGAATCTTGGCCACACAATGAGAATTAATCTTAGCCATTCATTTGACTTTTGGAACACTATAAATAGAGCTTTCCTCTCATTTGCAAAGGGAGTTGAGTTGTTGTAAAGGCATGCTGCAAAAAATTATAAAGAAAAGACATTGACTTGGTGCATTTTTTGAGTTTCTCACATGTTGCTTGATTCAATCTCCATAGCTAGATGTTTGACTTAGATTTTATTATTATTCTAGTTAACTGTTTCCTTGCTTTGGTAGATTTTAGGAATGCTGTTCTATGATCATGAAAATCCCTATTGTGTTGATGACTTCTTAGTCATACTTTTTGCTATTTGCTGATGGTAGATAGCTGTGTAAAGTTAGTCTGGACTTGAATTCAAAGCTGCTCCAAAACTTTTATCTTTGTTCATGCATGCACATGGTGAATGAAGGACAAAACATTTGCAGACCTTAGAAGATAGGACAAGTTCCACGATACTGTGAGATCTCTTGTTAAGTGGGATATTGTTTTAAGAAGCTATCCATTGTAGGAACTCCATTGTCACTGTTCACAATTAGTTGAAGATCTAGAAACCTTCTCTCTTCCCTATCTTTTTTCCTTTTTTATGAGTGACCTATGCTAAGGTTCATTGCACATTGTAAAGCTAAATCCAATGATAAACATGGAGTTTATGAATGCTGTTTAAACCTATAGAAAAATGCACAATAACTTTCGTATCTTAAGAACTCCATTTCAAGATCCAAATTCCCATGCTTTGTAATCCGTATGTAAGACCACCTTGTGATTCTAGCAAATCACATCAAACAACTGAGATATTCCAAGCACTGTCAAGACCTAACATTAGAGACCTTGGGATAGTGTTCTGCAACTTGATTGTGGAAGATTGTCTTTCAAGAGAGGTAGTGCACTTATGCACCACCTGTGTTGAGAAGTGCATAAAAAACACATCAACAAATACATCATAAATGCATACATATATAATTTATAAAAAATCCACCACTAATTTAATTAAATTCTATAACAAGAAAACATTTCATCAATCTCAAATCCATCATCTTAAATTCCATCTTCAATACTAATCTATAATTTTCAATTTGTTGTAAAAATAAAATCAACTACATACAAAAAAAACTATTATAAAATTTCACATTATTTTTCTATAATGTGAAAACCATTTCTTAAAATGGTGGATAGTGTGGGGTTCAATGCTACTCTTGTCAAAACCATTGCTTAAAATGCATATTTATGCAGTTATACCAAGCCCTACCTACTTGTTTGAGCTTATATAACATAATTTTCATCTTATAGAATTTATTTTCTTGAACCAAAAATATCATAGCCAATTGGGTACTCAACATAAACCTCTTCTTCGAACTTATAATTTAAAAAATATGGATTTTATGTCCATTTGATACAGTTTCCAATTGTGTTGGGATACTATTGCTAAAATTTCTCTCTAATTGTGTCTAATCTTGCCACAAGTGAAAATGTTTCATTATAATAAATCATATGCTATTTCAAATATTCTTTTGTATCCAATCTTTCTGTATGCCTTTTAATTTCACCATTTTTATTGCATCCTAGTTTTATAAACCAATTTGACACCAATGGCATCTGTTTAGGTATATGAAATCCACTAACTACCACATTTTATTTTTCTCAATATTATAATATCCGCATACATAACATTGAAACATTTTTTTTACATAATGGATTCTTCAAAACTAATTAGATAAACTTCCAAAAATAAAGGAAAAATCAGTAAAATTGTCTTTCTTTTCTTCATTTTGTGTTGCCTACATAGTTTATCTTGAGTTTCTTGTCTTCCTTGACATCGGAATTGGTATTCCTTTTGTGTTTGGAGATGTTATTAATGGTGAAAATGAGACAATAGTTGTGGTGAATATATTGCTAGGTATAGATGGAAATTTTGTTACACTTCCATTAAAATATTTTATTTCAATACCTTTTAATTTTTTCTAGTCATTAATCCATTCTTGTTGTCATGATTCATCTTCATAAAAAATAAAATATTTGAAAATTGTAGCTTCTTTGATAATTTCATTATATAGTTAGCCCAAGAGATTCAATTCTAGAGTAATACTTTATCACATGCATGCATATTGGGGTTTTCTAAATATATAAATATAACCAAATATATCACTTTTGTATTATGAATAGGGGATCTAATTTCATAAATTTGATACAAGTAGGTATTAGGGGTTAGAAATCATATACACAGACGTTAATAGGTTGTTTATAAGTGACATTCCAAATAATCTATATATCACTTTGCAAAGGTCAATTAGAGGAAATCCAATATATTAGTCTATTTTTTATATGATTGTGAAGCTATATTATTTTTACACCTCATATTCTTGTGTGTGAATGCGTCATAATCCTAAGATATTTTCTTAATTCCAACCCTAATAATTAACAAAGGAAACTATGATCACACCAAGGTCATGCAAATTCAATATAAATCTTACCAAGTTTCCTAGAACTAATCATTGGGGACCTTTTGGTAATGCTATCAACATACCACAAAGAATCAACATGTATAGATCTAAAACCCTTCCACTATAATTTAGATTAATAGTTATACTATAATTGAGATACTATTATTAGGGGAGTTTTTTTAATAGTATAAATCAGGAAGGGCTTAAACCCATTACAAAGTAGTCATTGAGGCATAAGAGAGGAGTCTCACAAAGAGTAAGACAAAAAAAGGAAATAAAGAAGGACGAGATTCACCAGCAGTGAGATTGGAAAGAATATCAAACAAAACAAGTATCCCAAGAAGAGAGACATGAAACAACAAAAAACAAGAGAAGAACATAGACCAACAATATTTTTGACTGAAGCATGGAACCAAAAACAAGCTTTTGGAAGGACCCAAAAACATTGACAAAGATAATCAAGGTAGTTTGAAACAATCATATTAGATTTTTTTTCTCCCAAACACCAAGCCTAGAGAAAATATTAACAATATTGGGAAACTCCCAACCAACTTTAATACAAACACAAAAGCAAGAAAAAATAAAAATTATATCCTAGATTTTGTGACATTGTCAATGGTAACAAACTAATCAATAGCGTCAGCTATACCACAAATGATAATTTTATCTCAAACTCTAAAGGGATCTCTAGGAGATGAACCCAAATAAGAACTAAATTGATCTTGGTAGCATCAAAACCAACAAACTAATTTTGAATGTAAAGAAAGGATTTACCCAAAAACTAGGGTCTAGCTAACAAAACATGAGAGTAGTCCACACTGGAGTTGAAGGAGAATAAAAGGAATGCATTCGAGGAATTTTTTTAGAATTTGAATAATGCATTCCTTTTATTCTCCTTCTACTCCAGTGTGGACTACTCTCATGTTCTATTAGCGAGACCCTCAAATGGATTCCATACCCTGTTATGAAGCTCCCATTTTCGCACAGGTAGGGAGGCTGCTGGCGGAGGTTGCAGAGTCTGGCTTTATAACTACAATTGCATTTGCTTGAAAGTTCTTGAAGCCTTTCAAAAACTCTATTTTGCGTATATCCTGCTACCTGAAATTCCATGAAACCACATTTATTTTATTTTATGTGATCAAAATCCAGCAAACTTTGCAGCGTGAGAGTTTTGAGTTTGGTTTGAATCATAGGTGGGAACTGTGCGGTTGACTGTTGACTGCAGTGGTTAACAGAGAACTGCTAAGGTAAATGGAAATAGAGGCAGGTGAAGGCAATGGGAAAGAAAAAAATATAAACGACACTAAGAGCCAGATATTGGAATGGCCGGTGAAGAGTGGGACCCATGACATGTCCACACTAAGCAGTGAAAGCTTAGTGTATGACGTTTAAGCTAGGCCGAGGTAGGTGAATGTCTTTTTCCAATCTAAATTTAGTTGTTTTTTTTTTGAGATACCCTGTGGCATCCTTTTAGCTTAGAGCCAAGAACTGGGGAGTATCCATTATGTCAAAATCTGTGAGAAATTATTGTACTATTGAGAGAATGCTTCACAAAAAAGACAAAAGTACGAATGATTTAGAGAATAATTGTGTATAGCATTAAGTGAATCATTATAATGTTATTTGGAGCATTCAACAATATATAAAATATTGATGGGTGAAAATGGATGATTAAATTTTCATTAATATCAATTAGTTTAAAGACAGGTTTATATTTCATCTATGATAATATTAGGGAAAATATATTTTTAAATTAATTTAGATTGACTCAATAAATATAAATAGTGTAGCATAAAATAGTCTAGTATATTAAGGACAATCAATCTAAATTTATAATTGAATCAATGATTTTAGGAAAGTAAATACAATAGATAGCAATTCTTAATTTAATGACTAGAAAATGTATGCCAATGATGAATATTTTAGTCTTATTTAATTGTCTATTGAAAAAAGGTGATCTCTTTGTCAATTGATATCTTAAGATTTGCACAAGATTGTGTTCTATTAGAGGTCATGTTTGTAGGTCTTGGTCAAGTCTATAGTTTTAGTTTCATCCTATAGGTCTAGATTTGACCATGTGGAATGCAAAATTTTACTCTACAACCCACCTTATATTTTTTTCTTTTTTTTACTCCTTGATAGCTTAGGGTTGGTGGTATTTAATAATAACTTAGAAGTGCTACCATTATTTCACAAGGACATGAGTTCTCCTAAGTTTATCCCCAAAATTATGTACAAAATTTTTAAGATAGAAAACAAGTAGCATAGAGTGAAATATGTAGATTTCTTACTTCTCTTAGAACACCATGACCAAATGTTTTGCTACCTATTCTTCATTTCATTCTTTAAAATGAGAGAAGGAACACGTGCTCCAAACATGTTAAAATATAATGCAAGAAATGTTTATCACTACTAGCACATAACACCAAATTACACTAAATCTATACTTAGTCAATTCAATGTAGGAAAACAAAGGGGACTAATTGACTAAAATTTGAATTTTAGAAAGAAAAGGGTCATGCATACAATTGTGGGGTTAATCATAAGGCAAAAGAATGATCTTGTATGGATAAAAAATTAGATTCAAGTGGCTAACCATTCTATAAAAATAGATGTATAGTTAGATATGATAAATTTGTGGATAGCCTCAATGTACTAGAGTATATGTGTTTATGATAAAGTATTGGCTAAGTGTAGAGGAATATTTGTATATGCATGGGTAAATGCTAGGATAATGAGTCCAAATTCACGCAAGCCTATGCCATTTTTTGATATGTACATGTATTAAGATATTTTCTCAAAATGTGTACAAAAATTTCTGTATGGGTAGTGGCATGGGGTATGCAAATTTAATAATTACATTTTTTCTCTAGTTTGAAGTGGATGTGAATCCTCAAAATCATGTATCCCAAAGCATGTAGTACTAAAAAAATGCATGTAAAGTGAATATTTAAACACTAACAGATACATTGAAATAAGGGTTCATTGTAACATAATGGATACTACAAGATGTCATTCTCTAAGTGTTCCTTTTAGTATGCACTCTCCATGGGAACCTACATTATGCAATAAGTAGCTTCTATCTCATTAATGAAAATCAAGTACAAAATGAGAACTTATCATCTGGCCAAGAAAACAAAATGAAAATTATGCAATAAGTAGCTTCTATCTCATTAAAGAAAATCAAGTACAAAATGAGAACTTATCATCTGGCCAAGAAAACAAAATGAAAATTATGCAATAAGTAGCTTCTATCTCATTAAAGAAAATCAAGTACAAAATGAGAACTTATCATTTTATTTGGAAAGTGAAAATTTAGTGTGTTTGGTATGGTAACCATATGATGACAATGCATGTGGACTAAAAGATATGTCATGTAATTATATTCTATCTAGTCATAGTAGTGAATCTATGTAGAACCAATCAATACTTGAAAAATGTTCAACATAAAAAAATTTAGTGACAATATATCCCCCCTTCAATTGATTATATGAATAAGATGCAAAGAATTAAAAAAGAAAAAAAATATACATGAAAACATAATAATTTATAAATAATGTATATACATACATATATGTATCTAGATATATACATACGTATACATATATATTTTTCTTAATAATATGAATTGAACATCACATAACCAACCAACAAATAAAATGTTCAAATCCAAATTTTAATAACATGTATCTCACTAAATCCATTTAAAATGTATATATTAACGTACCAAATGACCATTTTTATTATAAAGATATATACCCCATCATAGTTACATAGGGTTACTGCCTATCCATATTTTAGATGAAAACTTGCTATACATAATTAATTTATAAGTTACCATTCGATGTTGCACGGTTTGTCGTTATCGAGTCCCCTCCATATTAGATCTCTACCTTATGCTCACCCTCTAAATATTTGGCATGCAACACCTTCCCAATCTTTTCCATTCACTTGAAGAGCTTCCCCTATTTTTATGTAATGTTAAGAAGGTGGTCCAACGGAGAGTTATTTCCAGTGTCTACATCATCTTCTATTTCTCAGTCTTCATGCAGGATGTAGGTACCAACTACGAGCAAGAGCACGGTAGCAAAGGACAACGATTAAGTAATATCAAAAATACTCCTCGCCATCAACTATCTAAGGTCAATTATTAATTTTAGCAATGCTTTCTTGATTATCAAGGTTGTCACTATTAAATTGTTTCATTGAATCCGGAAGTCTTTGCATCCATATTCGGAGCTTAATGTCCTTGGAGATGTAGTCGGCAAATGAGTTTGCCACCTTTCCAGCTTCCAACCAGCCTACACCCAACAGGACCTCTGATTCTGATTCCACCTCCCACTAACATCTCTTGTCACTTCCTCTCAACTTTGGCTTCATTCTTGAACCGGAAAGTCGAAGGGTCCCAAAGACAAAATAGTTGATGTTCTTGCCACCATAATTACGTAGACCAGATATGCATCGTCATCAATACTCGCTGTGTGCCACAAGTAATACCTCCTCCCGAACTAATCATTGGAGTGAATCAAGATCTCCAAATGATCTACGCCGCTGTCCAAATCATTACAGCTATTATATCATTTGGCCATTCGCAAAGTCCTCCTGTTACTCGAAATGACGTTATAATTATTCCTCCTTATCAGTTGTATTAGTTCCTCACACCCCTCCCTAGAAGAGCCAGGACTTTAATCCGAAACTATTCAGACCAACAGTTCTTAATCTATCGTGAACTTTCCCCTTGAGAAATCCCCTTGTTTGCAGCCCAATCCACTACTGAGTTTAGTCCCCTTTGGATATGACTGAAATGAATGCATTTAAGCATACACATATATATGCATATCATGTAAAGTAATAGCAATAATGAATATATTGTTCGAGAAAAATGTGTAACATCTAAATATATGTCATAATAAACATAGACGGGCTATCTATAGCAATGAGGAATTTGCCTTCAGCGTGTAACGTTTTGGAAAAGTGGTGATTTGGTTCTTAATGGAAAAAAAACACTCTGTAAGTCCATAGGTTCTTAGAGCAACAAATATCCTCAATGTGACATATAAGACCATGGACATGCAATTGTGTATGTAAGGTGAGAAATCCCTTCTAGATATAGGTTAGGAAAAGGTATGTGTTTGGGAAGGTACACCGTTCCTTATATAAGGAACGCATAGTAAAACATGTCATGGGAATGATGTCTCCAAAGGATGCAACTATTAAAACACAAAATATAGAGAGGGAAGACATGAAGGCGCCCAACATAAGGGGATGCGTTAAAGATATTGTAGACACCTAAATTTGGACACTAACATTTGTCCAAATTTATCCCTTTTCATCTAAATATCATCTTATTTGCATTAATTAAGTAATATTGTTATTATTTAATTAATATCTTTAATTCTTCTAAACATTAAGATGTTTAGTTAATAATTAAATACTTTATCCCTTTATTTCACTTTTCATCAAAAGAATTAAATAAATAATACATTTATTTAATTCTTCACATGTCACATCCTCCATCACTTTTTCCTAATCCTAATCCACCTCCTAACCCCATCATTAGGGATGTGCACATGCCTAATCCATGATTAAAATGTGTCAAATCCTCTAACTTTTGTAAGTTGGCTACTAATCTTCATTAGCCACTAACTCTCTTCTAATCATTAATCAGTTAGTCCAATCAACATCTTAGTCAACTCTCTCATCCCCCAAGGAATTTTTAATTCCTTTTTGTCTTTCCCATGTGAATTTAAAATTCACTTTTAGTCCTCCAAAGTTCTCCTCTTCCTCATGTGATCATTGAAAGGTCACATCAGTCACATTTGTCAAAAACCTTTTATTATAAGCACCTTGTTTTATCTAAAGTACTTCTCACCTTCCTTTTTAGGAACCTTGTGTTATCCTTAAGATATCCCCAATCATGTGAATTTAAAATTCATTTTTATTCCTCCATGCCTCTCCTCCCCCATGTGAATCATTGAGAGGTCATATCAATCACATTCTAAGGTACTTGCAAGTACCTCCACTTCACTTGTACCCTCTCCACCTTATTTGTCTTTGTAACATCTCATCTTCCACATAGAAAGATGTAAAGGCTTGTGAGTACTCAACTCACCACAACCCTTCATCTTGCCCATGTTGGCAAGATCTTAACCATGTTGGCAAGATCTTGACCATTGAATTCTCTAGAAAATTCTCCCTTAAATATAGAGGATTTTTCTTTCATTTTCTAATAACACATTATGCATTATCACATTCAACAACTTTTAAGTCTTCAACAACTTCAATACTTGCATTTTGAACTCTCACCCACCATTGTTGCACATCTTCAAACTTGCATTCCATCCATTTTTCTCACTTATCCAAATACCCACATTCATCATTTGAATCTCTATCAAATCCTCATCATTCTTCATATCATCTTAAATCATTTGTCATCAAGGAGCACACATTATCAACAATCAAAGGGTCAACCAAAGATCAATTTGAACATAGGTAAAAAAAATTTCTTTATATTTTCTTTTGTTTGGGTTCACCTAGGCTAATCTTGAGGTGTTAAGTGTTGTTTCTTATCTCTTGTATGCTTTTTTATGTCATTTAGATAGGCTAATAACTCTTGATCATATTTTTGGCACGCCCGATGTGACCCACAGATGGGTCATTTTATTTAGACGTTTTTTATTCCTTGATATTTTGGAGGTTCAAGTTATAGAGGGGTGACCCTGCCCCAAACAAGGGAAAACCTACCCAACTATAGGTGACCCTAACCTAAACAGAGGCTACCCTTCCCTACATAGTCACCCTTTTGAGCAACACAATCCAATTTTTCTTCATTGTTCTTCATAGAGGGGTGAACCTACCCTACAGAGGGGAAAACCTGCCCTTCAGAGTCACTTTTCTGAGCAATAGAACCCATGTTTATTCACTATTTTTTGTAGTAGGGTAAACTTTCCCTACAGAGGGACGAACTCGCCTTAACAGGGGTGAACCTGCCCTAACAAGGGTGAACCTGCCCTAGATAGAGGCTTCTGCAAGGTAAAAACATCTGTTTAAAGTTCAGTTTCAAACTCTCTTTTTTGTCATTTTGATTAATACTAACCCCTAACTCATCTTGTTGGTGACTGTGTTAGCTTTTCTAACATTTGTACAACTGTTAACGCTTATTGAAGACCAAAAGAAAAACTTCTAACATATTTGTTGTAAGTTGGAAAAGTTTAGTTATTAGTTAGTTGTTTGTTTTTCATTTTTCTAATACTTAGACATAGTTTAATTAGGGGGAGTCAACTTATTGTGTGTCATATTTTTAAAGTCCATTGTCTCACCCAAGAGGGTACTATTCCATTCAATCTTTCTCCTTGCACTTCATGTGAGCTTGTGGAGTAGCAAAAAATGGTTAGTGTTATTTTTTTAGTGAGACATGCTTGGGGATTTCATCACCCCAAGGGACGATCCCAACCATGCATATCTGTTGGGTATATAAATGGGGGAGAGCCAAAGATGTACCCCAATCTAGTCACATCATGTTTGACAAAGCGACAAAGTTAGGATGATACCTAGATAGACGTGAAGAGTTGGTCTGATCCTTCAATATCTCGCTAGGGTTCCTGACTCACGCTTGTGACAGGCTGGTGTTCATGATTTGGACCTCACGTACCATGCGTATATTGATGACTCCCTAGTTTCCTTGTTTAGCCTAGTTAGAGGACTATGTTGGCCATACCCTTCATATTAATCTTAGAATTGTGTTGTTTGAATTGTCTTCATTGTGCTAAACCAATGCATTTCCATCAATCAAGTCAGCATTACCTTCTACTTACTGTTTGCTTGGTTTTTAGTCCTTTTCCATAGCTATTTTCACCTAAGTTAAGTTCAGTTTTTTGCATAGAGAGGTGAACCTACCCCTAAGAGGGGAAAACTTGCCCCTTGTCTTAGTCATTCTTCAACCTATTTTTTTCAGAATTGACTATCTTTTCACTGAACAGGTGAACCTGCCCTCAACAGGGGCGAACTTGTCCTCAACAAGGGCGAACCTGGCCCCTATCTTAGTCTTTTTTTAGCCTATTTATGTCAAAATTGTCCAAATTTTCACATAACAGGAAAAATTTCCCTCAATAGGGGTGAACCTGACTTCAATAGGGGGAACATGCCCCCTATCTCAGTCTTTTGTAGCCTGTTTCTATCAAAATTGTCCAAATTTTCACTAAACAGGTTAACCTACCTTCAACAAGGGAAAAATTGACCTCTAGTTGGGCGAACCTGCTCCCTAAACAATCAATTTCATATTCTATTCAGTTGTTCCAAGCACCCGTTTTCCCATTCTGAACACCCATTTTCCTGTTTCGAGTACCCATCTGCCTGTTTCGAGCATTTTTTCCCCATTCTAAACACCTGTTTTCCTATTTTGAGCACCCATTTTCCCATTCCAAGTACTTGTCTTCCCATTCTGAACATTTGTTTCCCATTTTGATCACCTGTTTTCCCGTTCCAAGCACCCATTTTCCCATTCCGAACATCCATTTCCTGATTACAAACATCCATTTGCCCTTTTCAAGTATCTGTTTCCCTATTCAAAGCATCCATTCACCCTTTTTGATAGTCAATTTGACCTCTTTTCTGGGTTAGACAAGTTTGAAAGTTAAGTCAAGCGAACCTGACCTTGTCTTAGGCAAACTTGACCTGTACTTGGGCAAACCTGACCTATACTTGGGTGAACTTGACCTTGTCTTGGGAAAACCTGACCTCCAGATAGGAAAATATGACCTCTTGTTAGGTGAACATAATCTCGAGTTGGGCTACCTTGCCCCTAGTTGGTCGACCTGCACCTTGGTTAGATGAGTTTGATATTTATCCAACCATTCTACATCTTCTGCTCACTAGTAATTTGCATTTGCACTCCCTGTAGGTCACACATTTATCACCCGAATCATATAGAAACATCATGAAGCAACCTTTGGGTTACCCATCCCTCATCATTTTCTTAATCTAGATCCTCTAGAAACTTCATTTGAATTCATTATCCAAATTGACCTAGGTGTCTGAAATTGATTGTCATCTTACCACGTCTACTTAGGATCACCATCCATCGAGAGTCAATCATCCTCATTCGGCCCAATTAATTTGCTTCCATCTCAAGTTGGATTTGGTGCCGCAATCATCTACCTATCTTTAATTTGATTAATCAACACCTTAAGTCACCTAGGGTGATCTTTGAACCTAGTTTAGAATCCCTTACATCGTCTGATCTCATGCAATTATCCAATTTTATCAATCGTTTCATCAATCAATCTTATCTAATCTAATCCAAATCATCCTTATCTAATAATCCAATCTATCCACATAATCCAATCTCATCCTTATCAAATAATCCAATCAACTGATCCATTATCCAATCCAATCAATCCTCCAATCATTGTTTAGGTCATCTTTGCATTGCATCTTAGAGTTTAGCCACATCTTAGTTCACATAGTAGCTTTGCACTTTCATGCTTGTTTAGACTAGATTATAAGCCAAGAAACAAATGGCTGAACAACAAGCCCAAGGTTCCCAGCTGAATATTCCTCAAGATCCCAACAACACCACAAACATCCCACCAGATCCCAACAATGTCATGAATGTCCATCAAGATCCCCATAACGGTGCATTGCCACAGTCCAACACTGACGTCCAAAACACCTCACCACCCAAAGACAAGAACATGGTCAATCAGCTTGAAGTCACCGTTGACGAATACCTAAACAATTCCACTAATGTTTAGATGAAAGATCGCCTCCTCAACGAGCATGGGGATAATATTCTAGCCACTCTGATCATAAAAGGAGTCAAACCATCTCCTGATTTCAATATGTCATAGTATACTGATACCCAATCCCTTTTTGCATCACAAGATCCACATACCTCACAAAATGCTCCAGGAAATGCGTATGTCCCTGAAGGTGCACCTATAGAGAATTGGTATCATCCTGAGTTCAAAAATGTTGTGATACACCAAGTCACCACTTATCCTCGCTTCCCATCCACTACCTCTAAAACACCATCTGATCCTAATGATCCCCATTCCTATGGCATGCCGCAAAATATTTTTTCTGCTCCACCATTTCCACCTCAGCATTCTAGTCAACCACTTGTCAACACTAGGGGCATGCCAATCCTTGCATTGATGCCACCTCTAGGACCTGCACCTGCTAGTAATCTACTACCTCCACCTCAAGGTAATATCCCTAAATTTCAATAGCCTCTGGTTAATCCACATTAATCCACTATGATGCAGGAACCACCACAACGCACCATTATCCCTTCGCAAGCACCTCCACAACATGTCGTTGTTGCTACTATTTCATCTCAACCACCTCATCAACAACCTCCACAACAAAATATTCTAATTCCTTAGCAACACATTACCATTCCTACACATCAAGTCATGTAAACTACATCCCAACTTCCACAACCACCCCATGAAGCTTTTGCATTGATCCCACAATAGCATCACATCTCATCATGCCCACTTTATCAACAACCACCACATCAACAACAACCACCCCAACATACACACGTTCCCACACAGATGCACCATAATCCTCTCACACAATATATTTATCATCCATTTAGCACATACACCGCTTATGCTGCTACATCTAATCTTAACCCAAATATTCATGTGGCCTCTTAAAATCCACCTCAGACACAACTGCCTCCTTATGCTAATCCTCTGCAATCACACACAAATCTATACCAATAGTAGTCTAATCCATAACAACCTTCATACATCACACAATAGCCCAATTCTACATCCAATTACCAACCCAATCCATACTACGCTCAACAGTAGCCCTCATGCCAACAAGGTGCTTCATCCACATCCTACCCACAACAACAATTTTATCAACAGGGTGCTCAATTCGCTTCCTATTATCAACAACCACCACCTTACTAGAAAGGGGCTTCCACATAATCATACTATCAAGTTGCTACACAATACCAGCAGGGTACTCCATCCACCTCATATTATCAACAACAACCACCATACAAATATGCAGCTTCAATCTCTTACCATCAGAATTCATCATCCTCATATCTGCCTTATGTCAATCCGCAATCCACTTATGCCAATCAATACCAACAAACACCTCCATATACACCCCAACCTGCTTATGATCCAATTGCTTCAACACTATCCTCATCATACTAGCAGCATCGTTTGTACAATCGCCTAATCCATTCAATCTGAATCTTGCAACGCCTATAAATAAAGACTTGGAAGAAGTAAAAGTTGCATTAAAGGACTTACATGTAGGGATTGACAAACAATTATTTAAGTTTGAAGATATTTGTCCTTACTCGGGTAAATACAAGAAGATGAGTCCACAAAACGTGGAAGTTTTTTCCTTAGGAAAAAAATGAAATTGGCTTGCAAAAAATGGGATACCGTTTAGCTTCGGGATCTCAAGCCTAAATTTAAAAAATGGGAACCTGTTCTAAAAAATTTTCATTTTTGGAAAATTTTAAACGGATCCCGTTTTGAAATTTTCCAAGCGAAAATTTCCTAAAATGTCAAGTTTTCAAAGCGGGATCCTATTTTGAAAAACTTTCCATTTTTAGAAATTTCAATTTTGAAAAATTTCTATTTTCAGAAAGTTTTCAAAACGGGATCTCGTTTTTCCCATTTCGTAGAACCATAAAAAAATGTTTTTTTATGAAACTTTTTAAAATATGAATTTTTGGTTGGGTTTCTACTTTGTATTTTGGTTTGGGAAAAGCATTGGGAATCCGAACCTAGGCCTTTAACTTGGGTTGACCTGCAAGTTGAAGGTCCTAACAATGTTAGAGAAAAATACCGAGTTTGGACATATGGCTAACGACTTTTTTTGCAGATTTTTTTGACGAAATTAAAACCCATTTTAGATGAGACAATGCAAATTCCAAATATGTAATTTTTTTACAATTGGATTATTTTTTCTACTTTTTAATTAATCTACGATGAAATTGGTCCATAAATTTTAAATATCAGGGTTTCTTTTATTATTTTAACTTTTGATCAACATAACATTTTGACGAATGGATTGCACGAGAACAAACTTCAGATAATTCTTTTCAATTTTAAAAAATAAAATAAAAAGTGATAAGTTTAGGTCATCTTATGCGTGTCGTACATGATGATTTTTCAAAATGACAAATATTCCTAATAAAAATTTAACCAAAAAAAAATTCAATAAAAAATTACAAAAAAAATCAAAAACAAGCTTCAGTGAATCAAAAATATTTTCCCAAAAGGATTTAGAAAAATATGATAATTTAGGTCAAAATATGGATATCGTACATGTGCATGGTATGGTAAAAAAAGGTGACTTTTAAACAGTGGTTTTTAGAAACACGTATTGAAACTTAATTTGTAAAATCTGGGTATTGAAATAAATTACATATTTGGAAACTAGACTCTGAGTACTACATTTTATGATTACTAAATTTTTTGAAGATTCCATCTCTAAGTGCTTCAAATTTTAAGGTCAAATGTGTCAAATTCTGAAAATTAGGGAAAACACTTCCACTTTTTGGCAAAAAAATGGACTCAACTTCTTGCCAGCACCCACTTGTTTGATCCTTCAATCTCATTAGCTCCTTTCCCAAAGCATTTCGAAATGCCAAAATTTGATAAGTATAAGGGAACTAAAGACCCTAAGGCTCACCTTCAAGAGTTTTATGCCCACTGTCAAGAAGTCATGCATAATGACAACTACCTCATGAGATTGTTTCCTAGGAGTTTGCAGGGAATAACTCTTGACTGGTTCATGGGTCTCGAGAAAGGATCTATCAATTCCTTTTCACATCTCTTAGAAGATTTTTTCTTTGACTTCTTTAATTTGGAGGACATTGATACACTAGACCTCCTGAAGGAAAAGCAACGTGAGGGAGAAACCTTTGCGAGTTATCTGCAAAGATGGCGAGCCCTAGCCAGTCACATGAAATCCTCGCTAAGGGAAAAGGATATGGTCACCTTGTTCATTGAAAAATATCATCTAGATATGGCTCAAAACTTCTGACTCCTTATGTCACAACGTTTTCAGTAATAGTGGAGAAAGGTCCTATTCTTGAGAGGGCCCTTATCACTAAAGAGCAAGTGAAAATATTTAACTCTGACAAGGAGAAGTCATCTAGGGACAAGCCTCATTATTGGAATAAAAACAAAAACACTATCAAGGATGGTGCCACCAACACTAAACACGTCCAAGTGGCTAATGCTTCCCAGAAGCCACAATATCCCCCTCCTCAGTAGTCAAATCCTCATGCCATATTAGTGCCTCAAGGGGCACCTTGTCCCAACCAACAACGCAATAAGAATAAACAAGGGAATGGGAAATTCCAATTCACTCAATTGGGAGAACTACTAAGTTCCGTGTTTAATAGAATCCTTCAAGAAAATTACCCAATCACATATCTTGTGACTAAGCCTATTGATGAATCCAAGCCTAAACCAACATGGTACAAAGAAAATGAGTATTGTGAATTTCACAAGATTAAAGGGCATACTTTAAACAAGTGTGAAGGCTTAAAAAAATACATTTAGGATCTCATAGATCAAGGTGACATACATGTGGATGCCAACAAGACACCCTCATCTAATGCTCAATTGCAAATATAACAAACGTATTCCTAAATCATAACCAAGGTCCTAGCATGTCAAACACCAACCTAGGGCCTAGTAACAACAATAATTAGGATAACACCACCAATAAAATTAGTTATAAGAATGCGTTGTTCAATTATCAGGGTATTGTCATGCATATCGAACAAGCAGAATCACTTGTATCTATGATATGCATAAAAGGAAAGGATCCACAATGTGTTGTTACCAACTGTCAAACCTGCATCATAGTCCTTGGAGCCTCCGCATCCACCCAACCACAACCTATGAATTCCCAATACAACATTCTTGACCATCTAGGAAAGACTCAACATAGATATCCATTCTGGACTTGCTTAAGTCTTCTCCTACACACAAAGAAATCCTAAATAAGGCCTTATGAGACACCCAAGTTCCTAATGACATAAACCCTACACAATTTCAAGCATTGGTATGGAATTTTTTTGTCACCTATCAACTAGGTTTTAGCCAAAACGACATGCCCTGCATTGAATCTAATCATAATCGTCCCCTCCATCTAGAGGTCCTTGTAAATTGACATAAAATAAAGAGGGTCTTGGTAGATAATGGTTTTTCCCTGAACCTTTGTACACTAAAATTCATAAAATAAGTGGGATACACCCATGTTGATTTAAATAATCAAGTCATCACAATCAAGGCATATGATAATGTAGAGCGAGATTCTAAAGGAACAATATGTCTTCCCATTCAGGTTGGGCAAGTTGTATAGTACATTATGTGTCATGTCCTTGATCTGGAATTACCCTATAACCTCCTCCTCAGTCATCCATGGATTCATGCCATGCAAGCCATTCCATCTACATACCACCAATGTTTGAAATTCCCATTCAATGGGGTAGAAGTTACCATACATGCAGATCCCTATCCATTTGAATATTGTCGTGCATTAGAAGCTTCTTTTCCTCATTCTCACTATTTTCTTGGAGTAGAAATGGGACCACCATAGATGTCATCATCCCACTCATCTATCACTACACTAGCCACCACTTCATCCACTCCATCATCCACATTTGATTCCACCCTTACCAAATCTAGATCATTGACAAAGGGTGTGGTGAATAAGAAATGCAACAAATTTGAACGTGGCAACCATGCCACCATCACCACACACCTATGGACAACCTTCTCAATCTACACCAAAACTAGAAGACAAGACTATCACCTTTGATGTTAGGAATGTGGGATCCAACACCTTTCCCTCTCCTGGGTTAAGGAAAGACACACCCGAAGATGACCATCTGGAAAGACTTGACATAGATATCCATTCTGGACTTGCTTAAGTCTTCTCCCGCACACAAAGAAATCCTAAATAAGGCCTTATGAGACACCCAAGTTCCTAATGACATAAACCCTACACAATTTCAAGCATTGGTATGGAATTTTTTTGTCACCTATCAACTAGGTTTTAGCCAAAACGACATGCCCTGCATTGAATCTAATCATAATCGTCCCCTCCATCTAGAGGTCCTTGTAAATTGACATAAAATAAAGAGGGTCTTGGTAGATAATGGTTTTTCCCTGAACCTTTGTACACTAAAATTCATAAAATAAGTGGGATACACCCATGTTGATTTAAATAATCAAGTCATCACAATCAAGGCATATGATAATGTAGAGCGAGATTCTAAAGGAACAATATGTCTTCCCATTCAGGTTGGGCAAGTTGTATAGTACATTATGTGTCATGTCCTTGATCTGGAATTACCCTATAACCTCCTCCTCAGTCATCCATGGATTCATGCCATGCAAGCCATTCCATCTACATACCACCAATGTTTGAAATTCCCATTCAATGGGGTAGAAGTTACCATACATGCAGATCCCTATCCATTTGAATATTGTCATGCATTAGAAGCTTCTTTTCCTCATTCTCACTATTTTCTTGGAGTAGAAATGGGACCACCATAGATTTCATCATCCCACTCATCTATCACTACACTAGCCACCACTTCATCCACTCCATCATCCACATCTGATTCCACCCTTACCACAATCTAGATCATTGACAAAGGGTGTGGTGAATAAGAAATACATACAAATTTGAACGTGGAAACCATGCCACCATCACCACACACCTATGGACAACCTTCTGAATCTACACCAAAACTAGAAGACAAGACTATCACCTTTGATGTTCTGAATGTGGGATCCAACACCTTTCCCTCTCCTGGGTTAAGGAAAGACACACCCGAAGATGACCATCTGGGAAAGACTTGACATAGATATCCATTTTGGACTTGCTTAAGTCTTCTCCCGCACACAAAGAAATCCTAAATAAGGCCTTATGAGACACCCAAGTTCCTAATGACATAAACCCTACACAATTTCAAGCATTGTTATGGAATTTTTATGTCACCTATCAACTAGGTTTTAGCCAAAATGACATGGCCTGCATTGAATCTAATCATAATCGTCCCCTCCATCTAGAGGTCCTTGTAAATTGACATAAAATAAAGAGGGTCTTGGTAGATAATAGTTTTTCCCTGAACCTTTGTACACTAAAATTCATAATATAGGTGGGATACACCCATGTTGATTTAAATAATCAAGTCATCAAAATCAAGGCATATGATAATGTAGAGCGAGATTCTAAAGGAACAATATGTCTTCCCATTTAGGTTGGGCCAGTTGTATAGTACATTATGTGTCAAGTCCTTGATTTGGAATTACCCTATAACCTCCTCCTCAGTCATCCATGGATTCATTCCATGCAAGCCATTCCATCTACATACCACCAATGTTTGAAATTCCCATTCAATGGGGTAGAAGTTACCATACATGCGGATCCCTAGCCATTTGAATATTGTCGTGCATTAGAAGCTTCTTTTCCTCATTCTCACTATTTTCTTGGAGTAGAAATGGGACCATCGTAGACGTCATTGTCCCACTCATCTATCACTGCACTAGCCACCACTTCATCCACTCCATCATCCAAATCTAATTCCACCCATACCACAATCCAGATCATTGACAAAGGATGTGGTGCATAAGAAATGCATACAAATTTGAACGTGGAAACCATGCCACCATCACCACACACCTATGGACAACCTTCTCAATCTACACCGAAACTAGAAGACAAGACTATCACCTTTGATGTTTTGAATGTGGGATCCAACACCTTTCGCTCTCTTGGGTTAAGGAAAGACACACCCGAAGATGACATTAGCCAATGGGTCTACCATGAGGAACCTGATCCCTCCCCTCCTTTGAAATAATATTTCCAAAAATATCCTTGGCTATCTAAGTTTTTCAAGAAGTACAATTATTAGGGGGGAGGCCTTGGTGCCAAAGAGCAAGGAAGGAAACACCATATTGAGGCTACAATAAGACCAAGAAACTTAGGCTTGGTTCATTACACAAAACAAAAAGGACCTATAGCATCATCTAGTGCTTCTAATAATGTCAATGAAAGCAACAGTCTCCTTGAGGAAATACTAGAGGAGGAATCCATCATACATGCATACGATGATGTAGATCACACTGAAATCTGCTCCATGTTTGACTGTTTACACATTTGCACCATTAGCCTATCCCTTAAACATCCTAAACTCATAGACTGGGACCTACATGGTAGTGAACCTATCGATACCTTTCCTACAATGGATCAGTACATACACCTTATGGGATTGGGGGAAGATGAACAACCTAACCGCAAAAGTAAAAAGAAACAAAATCAAATGATGTCACCTAGAAAAAACCTCCCCGAGGTACTTCTTGACTTAGAAAAAGTAAAAAAAAATGGTGTATCTGATAGTGAAAACCTCGATGAAATGCTAGAAGATGGGGATGTTCATCTTCCCCTTGTAGGAACTCAAATCTTTGAATGATCATCCATCCTGATAGAGGAAACTCAAAAAATAAATTTTAGAATTGAAGAGGATCCCAAAATCACATACGTAGTCAAA
>VDFB02042254.1:72383-93287 GCA_007258455.2 Sequoia sempervirens
CTTCAATCCTCTACCCCCTCTACCCTTAGCCCTTCCCTCCTTTATCTCTATCTCACTCCCTTCCTCTCTCTCTCTCTCTCTCCCTATCTCATATCTCCCTCTCTCAGGTATCTCTCTCTCACTCCCTCTAGCTCTCTTCCTAGTACCCTTAATCCTCTACCCTATAAATGTACCATCTAAAGCTTAAAAAAACAAAATTTATCATAACACGAGCACGTTATTAACTAGTAGAGATATGTTCATTTAGGATTAAATAACGCGCTTGCGTTATCCCTCAAAATAGTAAAAAATCACAATATACCCGTGAACCTTGTAATTTAAGTGTTTTAGGGTTATTTGGGTTAAATAAGGGATTTACAGACCATTTATCATGTAATAGAAATTTTTACACTAGGAATGGTCCTCTTTCGTACCCAAACACGTGAAATCGCTCCAAGCTACGTTCAACTGGATCGATCCCTTAAAGGTCCAAAGGGAAAAATGCCTGCAAACTTCAGCATGAGGTTACTCAGACATTGTGATGCTTAGAAAATTCTCATCTAATCCTATGGGATTGCATTGGGCCCCTCTACAATAACCTCTCTCGGTTTTCATTATCTCGGAGTGGTTTTCCAATAGTCTCTAGTTTTCAATTGATGGAAAAAGTGTCAAATAGAAGTAGTGGAAAGTTGCAAAGTGGTGAAATTTTTGTTCTGCAACTCGTGTGACCAAATGGACTATTCCAACGTGTTTAAATAGGAATTTTTACACTAGGCATTTTCCTCTTTTGCACCCAAACATGTGGAATCGCTCTGAGCTACGTTCAACCGAATCAATCCCTTTAGGGTCCAAAGGGAAAAATTCCTACAAAATTTAGCATGAGGTTAGTTGGACACTATGATGCTTAGAAACTTCCTATCTGATCCTTTGGGATTGTGTTGGGCCCTTCTACAATAACCTCTCTTGGTTTTCGTTATCTCGAAGTGGTTTTCCCATAGTCTCCAGTTTTCAGTTGATGGAAAAAGTGTCAAATGGACATAGTGGAAAGTTGCAAAGTGGTGCAATTTTTGTTATAAAACTCGTGTGACCAAACAGACTATTCCAACGCATCTGAATAGGAATTTTTACGCTAGGAATGGTCCTCTTTCTCACCCAAACATGCAGAATCATTCCGAGCTACATTTAACTGGATTGATCCCTTAAGGGTCCAAAGGGAAAAATGGCTGCAAACTACAGCATGAGGTTACTCAGACACCGTGATGCTTAGAAAATTCTCATCTAATCCTATGGGATCACGTTGGGCCCTTCTACAATAACATCTCTCGGTTTTTGTTATCTAGGAGTGGTTTTCCCGTAGTCTCCAGTTTTCAGTTGATGGAAAAAGTGTCAAATGGAAGCAGTGGAAAGTTGCAAAGTGGTGCAATTTTTGTTCTGCAACTCGTGTGACCAAACAGACTATTCCAATGCATCTGAATAGGAATTTTTACACTAGGAATGGTCCTCTTTCACACCCAAACACATGGAATTGCTTTGAGCTAAGTTCAATCAGATCGATCCCTTAAGGGTCCAAAGGGAAAAATTCTTGCAAACTTTAGTGTGAGGTTACTCGGACACCATGATGCTTAGAGACTTCCCATCTGATCCTATGGGATCGTGTTGGGCCCCTCTACATTAACCTCTCTCAATTTTTGTTATCTCAGAGTGGTTTTCCCGTGGTGTCCATATGTCAGTTGATGGAAAAAGTGTCAAATGGAAGTAGTGGAAAGTTGCAAAGTGGTGCAATTTTCGTTTTGCAACTTATGTGACCAAACGGACTATTCCAATGCATCTAAATAGGAATTTTTACACTAGGAATGGTCCTCTTTCACACCCAAACACGCAAAATCGCTCTGAGCTACATTCAACTGGATTGATCCCTTAAGGGTCTAAAGGGAAAAATAGATGCAAACTTCAGCACGAGGTTACTCAGACACCGCGATGCTTAGAAACTTCCCGTCTAATCCTATGGGATCGCGTTGGGTCCATATACAATAACCTCTCTTAGTTTTCGTTATCTCAAATTGGTTTTCCCATGGTGTCCATATGTTAGTTGATGGAAAAAGTGTCAAATGAAAGTAGTGGAAAGTTGCAAAATGGTGCAATTTTCATTTTGCAACTCGTGTGACCAAACGGACTATTCCAAAGCATCCAAATAGGAATTTTTACACTAGGCATGGTCCTCTTTCACACCCAAACATGTGGAATCACTCTGAACTACGTTCAATCAGATCGGTCCCTTAAGGGTCCAAAGGGAAAAATGGCTGCAAACCTCAAGATGAGGTTACCAGGACACCGTGATGCTTAGAAAATTTTTGTCTAATCCTATGGGATCGTGTTGGGCCCCTCTACAATAACCTCTCTCAGTTTACATTATCTCAGAGTCATTTTCCCGTGGTGTCGAAGTTTCAGTTGATGAAAAAAGTGTCAAATGGAAGTAGTGGAAAGTTGCAAAGTGGTGCAAATTTTGTTCTGCAACTCGTGTGACCAAACAAACTATTCCAACGTGTCTGAATAGGAATTTTTACACTACGCATGGTCCTCTTTTGCACCCAAACACGCGGAATCACTCCAAGCTATGTTCAACCGGATAGATCCCTTAAGGGTCCATAGGGAAAAATCACTGCAAACTTCAGCATGAGGTTACTCAGACACTGTGATGCTTATAAACTTCTTGTCTAATCCCATGGGATTGCGTTAGGCCCCTCTACAATAATCTCTCTTGGTTTTCATTATCTCAGAGTGGTTTTCCCGTGATGTCCAAATTTCAGTTGATGGAAAAAGTGTCAAATGGAAGTAGTGGAAAGTTGCAAAGTAGTGCAACTTTCGTTCTACAACTCATGTGACCAAACAGACTGTTCCAACGCATTCGAATAGGCATATTCATGCTAGGAATGGTCCTCTTTCTCACCCAAACATGTTTGTTTGGCCAAAAAAAATTGGAGGGGGGTTCAGTTCGTTTTTGGTTCGTTGGTACAAAAAACATGTAATATATATATATATATATAGCAGATAGTATATATATATATATATGTATATATATATATATATATGAGAAAGAGCATATATATATATATATATATATATATCTATGCAACCTAGAAGCATGAATTAGGATTAGAATATCACATATGATCATATAAACAAAAAAATCACCATAAAATTGAATGTCATTTAAAACAACAAAATTGGAAAAAAAGGTGTTTATAACCTGCAAAAAAATTTGAATAAAATCACAAGGATTTTCGCGTGAAAAAAAACCATGAGACCATAGCTTGTTGCTTACTATTATGCTTTGATAGATTTTTTCCAAGCATCCATAGCTTGTTCAAAAGTAATTTTTTTAGGCTTTTAGCCATAGTAGCAAGGCAGTGAATTGTTTGATAAAATGCATTGGTAGACATGTATGAAAAATGTGGTAGCATAGACAAGGCAATGAACTGTTTGAAAAAATGCCTCAAAGAAATGTGGTCTCATGGTGATGGAATGGCATGATGAATGGCATGGCAAGAATATTTCTATGGATTGTCATGGAATTACACCACCATTGATACCACATTTATTTGAGGCTTTTATTTAAACAGTTCGCTGCCTTGTCTATGCTATTGCTTATTAAATTATGCTTTGATAGATTTTTTCCAAGCATCCATAGCTTGTTTGGAAGCACCTATTTTAGGATTTTAGCCATAGGAGCAAGGAGGTGAACTGTTTGATAAAATTCTTTGGTAAACACGTATGAAAAATGTGGTAGCATAGACAAGGCAATGAACTGTTTGAAAAAATGCCTCAAAGAAATATGGACTCATGGTGATGGAATGCCATGATGAATGCCATGACAAGAAAATTTCTATGTATTGTCATGGCATTCCACCACCATTGAGAGCACATTTCTTTGAGGCTTTTATTCAAATAGTTCACTAGGCCTTGTCTATGCTATTGCTTATTAAATTATGCTTTGATAGATTTTTTCCAAGCATCCATAGCTTGTTTGGAAGCACCTATTTTAGGATTTTAGCCATAGGAGCAAGGAGGTGAACTATTTGATAAAATTCTTTGGTAAACATGTATGAAAAATGTGGTAGCATAGACAAGGCATTGAAGCTTTGAAAAAATGCTCAAAGAAATGTAGTCTCATGGTGATGGAATGGCATGGCGAATGCCATGAAGAAAATTGCTATGGATTGTCATGACATTCCACCACCATTGAGGCCACATTTATTTGATGCTTTTATTCAAATAGTTCACTGCCTTGTCTATGCTATTGCTTATCAAATTATACTTTGATAGATTTTTTCCAAGCATCCATAGCTTGTTTGGAAGCACCTATTTTAGGTTTTTAGTCATAGGAGCAAGGAGGTGAACTATTTGATAAAATGCTTTGGTAAACACGTATGAAAAATGTGGTAGCATAGACAAGGCAGAGAACTGTTTGAAAAAATGCCTCAAAGAAATGTGGTCTCATGGTGATGCAATGGCATGACGAATGCCATGAAAAGAAAATTGCTATGGATTGTCATGGCATTCCACCACCATTAAGACCACATTTCCTTGAGGCTTTTATTCTAATAGTTCGCTTCCTTGTCTGTGCTATTGCTTATTAAATTATGCTTGGATATATTTTTTCCAAGCATCAATAGCTTATTTTGAAGTACCTATTTTAGGCTTTTAGCCATAGCAGCAAGGAGGTGAAATGTTTGATAAAATTCTTTGGTAAACATGTATGAAAAATGTGGTAGCATAGACAAGGCATAGAACTGTTTGAAAAAATGCCTCAAAGAAATGTGGTCTCATGGTGATGGAATGCCATGACAATCCATAGCTTGTTTAAAAGCACCTGTTTTAGGATTTTAGCCATAGCAGCAAGGCAATGAACTGTTTGATAAAATGCTTTGATAGACATGTATGAAAAATGTGTTAGCATAGACAAGGCAGTGAACTCTTTGAAAAAATGCCTCAAAGAAATGAGGTCTCACGGTGATGGAATTCCATGACAATCAAAATAATTTCATTGTCATGGCATTCCATCACCATGAGACCTCATTTCTTTGAGGCATTTTTTCAAAGAGTTCACTGCCTTGTCTATGATATTGCTTACTATTATGCTTTTCATAGATTTTTTCGAAGCATCCATAGCTTGTTCGAAAGCACTTGTTTTAGGCTTTCAGCCATAGCAACAAGGCAGTGAACTATTTGACAAAATGCTTTGGTAGACATGTATCAAAAATGTGGTAGTATAGACAAGGCAATGAATTGTTTGAAAAAATTCCTCAAAGAAATGTGGTCTCATAGAATGTCATGACAAGCAAATGCAATTGGGAGTTGCTCCTAGTTATTAATTATACAATGTGAAGTAATTGCATAACTTCTTAGGTTGACTTTGTAAAAACTATATATATTGTAATTGAAATTTTGTCATCTATCAGCATCTAGTTATTAGTTATGCAACGTGAAGTAATGCTTTGAGTTTGAAATTTATGTGCAATGCAATGTAATCAATGATATGAATATAAAATACAAAAATCTATTTTTTAAAATTTATTAGTTAAACTCTTTATTTTATTTTCTCTCTATATCTCTATGCTATGGAAATGCCTTTAATTTTTTTTTAAAAGTTTTTATCTCAGAAATTGTTCTTCTTTTTTTTACCTTTTTTTTTAAATCTCATTTTTTTTCTAATTTTTTCTAGACTTTTTCTTGATTTTTTCAAAAAATCTTATTCTTTTGGTTTGTCAAATTTTTCCCCAAAAGATTTTTGCTGCTATGGTATAAACACATATCTTTTTGCAATATCAAGGATACTTTTTGAAACTTCCATGCATTGCTAATCTAAAAGGAAAAGTCTTTTGCCTAATCTGTATGTAGCCATGCTTTTGACATTGTCAAAAAGAGAAAATATGGATAGCATCGATAAAAAATATTTTATTAACCAAATAGCCATGTACACATACATCAATATATGTCGATATAAGTATAAAATATAGTTACAAAATAGCCATATAGGCTTACGCTCGAATGCCATATAGGAATACAATGCCAAATATATCCAATACAAGATATGTACAAAATTGCCATATCTAGGCATACAAGAAAGGGCTCTGGAATCAAAATTCATTTCTCTCCATGCTCTGGAAATAAATTTTTTCCCTTTGTTTGGCAATCTAATGGCGATAATTCTATTTGTTGTTTATGTTGTGCTTGTGGAGTGCTCCTACTACTCCTCCTATAGTTTAGCTCCTGGTGAAGTCTTAACTATTACAATAAGAAGTAAAGACATTAATATATAGAAATTACATTATAAGAAATGATATATTTAACAAAATAATCACTTACTGCCATCTCATGATCACTCTCCATGATGGAAATATTTGTATGTCGATGCTCAGGCATGCTCAAGACTTGTATAAACCATCCAAATAGTAATTAAACTATGAATCAATAGTGGTTTGATTTTTCACTAGAATTAACATCTATAACAACAAATGTAAATTCAAATTTAGTAATTTGCCTCATATCTCCTCTATCAGAGCCATGGAGGATTGTATAGTAGATGAAACACCAATATCCATTGCCCTTGTAACATTTGGAGGTGTTCCCACAACCAACATCTGAAAATAAAACAACAAATTATTCAATCACAAAAAGCTTACAATAGCGAGATCCATGTCATGACTTATAATGTATGAGATCTAATGAACAAAATTGAGTACAAGTATTAAGCTAGATATTTCTGGTAGGCCTTAGCACTTGGATAGGAAGACCAAGAATGATGGGGAGAAGAACACATACTCCATTTTGAAGGATGGGAAGAATTACAACCTTTCACCTCTCCTAGAAGAAGACAAGGCAAAGCATGAAGGGCCTAATGTTTTGATGGTGGGTGAGAAGGAGTTCATGAAGACCTTGAACAAAGGAGGAGGAAGTGGATTCTTCCTGATTATGACACCAAAAGGTAAAGCAGATTTGCCCAGAAAGAAGAAGGAAGATGCACCAAACAAAGTCCAAGAGTTGTTGGAAAGGTACACGGATATAACGTTGAATGAATTACCTAGTTCCCTACCTCCCATTAGGGATATAAGCCACCATATTGATTTGATTCCAGGGGCTGCATTGCCTAATAAGGCTGCATACAAGATGACACCTGCTCAAAATGAGGAGATTGCAAGACAAGTGCAAGAGTTGACGGATAAAGGGCTAGTGAGGAAGAGTTTGAGCCCATGTGCTATTCCTACTATCCTAGCACCAAGGAAGGATGGGAATTGGATGATTTACACTGATTCAAGAGCCATTAATAGGATTGTACAATCAGATATAGGTTTCTGATGCCAATAATGGAGGACCTCATGGATTGTCTATGAAGAGTATCTTACTTTTCCAAGATTGATCTAAAGAGCGGGTACCATTAGATAAGGATCTGAGAGGGGGATGAATAGAAGACAAATTTTAAGACTAATGAAGGGCTCTATGATTGGTTGGTGATTCCCTTTGGGTTATCAAATTCCCCTAGTACATTTATGTGTCTTATGAATGAGGTATTGAGACCTTTCATTGGAAAGTTTTCTGTAGTTTATTTAGATGGAATCCTTGTGTTTAGAAGGTCTAAAGAAGAACATTTGAAGCACCTTGACATGGTACTAAGGAGGTTACAAGAGGAGAAGTTGTTGATCAACATGGAAAAGTGTGAATTCATGAAGGAAGAAGTAGTCTACCTTGGTTTTGTCATCTCCAAGGGAAGTTTGAAGATGGACCCTTCAAAGGTGCATGCTATTCTTACTCAAGGCCAACGCCAAAATCCATGGGAGATGTGAGAAGCTTCCATGGACTTGCAAGATTTTATAGAAAGTTCATCAAGAACTGTAGCCAAATTTGTGCACCAATCTTGGACACCATGAAATGAGGTAACAAAGGTAAGTTTTCTTGGACCAATGAGGCTAATAAAGGGTTTGAATATCTAAAAATGAGAGTAGCACAATAGCCTATAATTGTGCTCCCTGATTTTGATAAAGTTTTTACCATTGAGTGTGATGCTAGCTATCAAGCAATAGGGGCTATTTTGAGCCAAGAAGGCAGACTGGTTGCATTTTACAGTGAGAGGTTGAATGAAGGAAAGAGGAAGTATTCTTCCTATGATTTGGAATTGTATGCTATGGTCCAAGCCCTCAAAAAGTGGAGGCACTACTTGTTACCTAAATAATTTGTTGTTTATATTGATAATCATGCCTTGAGTTATTTGAATGCATAGGACAAACTCAGTCATAGGCACATGAAGTGGGTAGAGTCTTTGCAAGCCTATACTTTCACAATAAAGCATAAGAAGGGCCAAGAAAATAAGGTGGGAGATGCTCTCAGTAGAAGGTCACTTGTAGTGCAAGAGATCCAACTCCAAAGCATGGGGGTTGAAGCATTGAAGGATATGTATCATGAAGATTCATATTTCAAGGAGGTATTCAGTGTTTTTGAGTAGCATTTGAATTCTTTTCATGGTGAATTCTCTGACTTTTTATTTCAGAATTGTTTTCTCTTCAAAGGAAGCCAATTGTGTGTGCGTAAATGCTCAATGAGGGAGAATATCATAAAGGAGAAACAAAGTGGGAGTCTTGGAGGTCACTTTGGCCTTGACAAGACCTTAGAACAAGTTAGGAGATTTTTCTATTGGCCAAAGTTATAGGTGGATGTGAGAAGGTATGTGGAAGGCTACATAATATGTCAAAGGGAAAATGGAACTTCATCAAATGTAGGACTCTATCAACCACTGCCCATTCCCAATATGCCTTTAGAGTGTGTAAGTATCAACTTTTCTTGGGGTTGCCAATAACCCAAAAAGGTTTTGATAGTATCTTTGTGGTAGTTGATAGATTTAGTAAGATGGCACATTTTCTTCCTTGCAAATGCACCAATGATGCATCTAATATAGAAGGTCTCTTCTTTAAGGAGGTTGTTAGGATACATGGATTGCCTTTAAGCATTGTTTTTGAAAGGGATTCTAAATTCATTGGTCACTTTTGGATGACCTTGTGGAAGAAACTCAAGGAAAAAATCTATCCTTTAGTTCAACATACCATCCACAAATGGATTGAAAAACTCAAGTGGTGAATAGATCATTGGGAAACCTCTTAAGATGCCTTACCAAGGAGCATGGACAAGCTTGGGATCAGATTTTACCTTAGGCTGAATTTGCATATAATGACTCCATGAATAGGAGCATTGATAGAAGACCTTTTGAGGTAGTCTATGGCATGCACCCTAGAGGGGTCTATGAACTAAGAGATCTACAAGGAGTTGCTAGGAGAAGTGCTCAAGGTGAGGACTTTGTTGTTACAATCAGGGATATTCATCAAGAAGTGAAGGAAACCCTTCAAAAGAATGTTGAGAAGTATAAGGAAAAGGTAGATTTAAAGAAGAGGAATGTCCAATTCAAGGTTGGAGACTTGGTCCATAGTTTGTCATGGTGGTGCACCTTTGCAAGCACATGTATCCATGTGAATTAATTACATCATGTTGATTATGTTGACTTTCTAAACAACTATATTGTACAGTTGAAATTTTGTCATTTATCAACATATAGTTATTAGTTATGGAATTTGAAGTACTAATGCTTTGAGTTTGAATGATGTGTAATGCAATGTAACCAACAATATGAATATAAACTACACAAATCTATTAAGTAGAATTCATTAGTTAAGTTCTCTTTATTCTATTACCTCCATGTACGTTTGAGTGAATCCACTAGCACTAGGAGGTGTTTGCTTGAAACCACCAATATTAGCCTGTTCAACGTCCAAAATCACATGTATTAAAATACCATTCGTAAAACAATGCTATTAACATGTAATCAATTTATAATTGTTTACTAGTTACATACCCCACTGATAAGTGTACTACAAAAGTAAGTAGGTGGAGGACTGGTGTATCTAGTCTCAACACTGTGACTCTACAATTTTATTAAAATAATAAAACTAAATTAGTTAATCATGCATTTTAGAATTGAAATTTAATAAATTAAATTCAATGAACATGCTGAATTTTACCTGACCATCAATGCCATATGCACAATGCAAAATGTCAGCCATCCTCTCCATCCTCGTAGCAACATTTAGATCCTGTGTAGCAGCATACAGATCTTGTGTAGCAGCATACGGATACTGCATAGCAGCATATGGATCCTGCGTAGCAGCCTCTTGTGTGCCGGTGGGGTCATATGAACAAGTCGCCCTGCAAGATTGACACACATGGGTTCGAAGGCCACCACCTGAAGACTCCCCTAGATGGCATTGTACAATAGGGATACTATGATGGATGACACTCCAGGTCAAAGTGTTGATCACCTGCAATGTCTCTACGTCAGCACTCTCCTTCGCAACAACAAGCATAACAATGTGGTCACGAGGCGGCCTAGCGAGAGGTCATCTCCCTTGCCACGTAGGATCTGGCTGTGCACCAGGCCTATCTTGAGCCGACCCACCACCTCTCCCTTGGAACTCCCTCATATCAAAATAATTTGGGATTTGGTTCAATATAAACTCATTGTATAGTTTCCTAAGAAAATATTGGGGGACTTCATAATTATTACACGGTGGGTAATCAAAGACCAAATACCATCTATCATAAAAATGGTTCCTAATCTCTTGGTGGTGGCACCAATGAATAGGAGACCTCTTTGCATTGAGGGTAATATTTTGATTTGTTTTAGGGTCAGCGAATAGAGAGCACAAATCACCTTTAGTAATTTTTAAATCTTTTGTTAGAGTAAAGGTTTTAATTTAATCATGTTGATTAAATTACCTTTATTCCTCTCTTAAGATTTCACTTTAGTTTGCATTTTGTGACATTTAATAATTATATTAATTATTAAATGTCTACCTATTAGGGTTTCTTTTAGGGTTGCACAATATCTTTTTATAAGGATTCATCATTGTAATTTATCTCTCTCAGATGAATACATTTTTCAGCTTTCAGAGCACCCTTGCTTGTTTGTCTCCATCTCTTCTTTCTGTGACAGGTTATTTGCATGTAGGTGATCTTTAGGATCTGTGAAGTTGGATTTCTCAGCTTCTACATGGTATCAGAGCTCCAGACCTGCTGCTTCCTATTCAATTTCTGAAGAATTTGGAGCTTCGAGGGTTTGATAGGGCTTTCAGAAGTTTTCTGGCTGATTTTGAGTGGATCTAGCTTACTCCATTTTTTGGGTGCATTTTGGGCCCAAACAGACCTCATGGTTGGATTCAGAGCGGCCAAAAACCCATATTTTCATATATGGTTTGACCTATTTGGGCATAGTTGATCTGGGAGGCAATTTTTTTTTGCTCAGGGGCCGTACGGCCCTCAGGGCACATTTTTCGAGGTTGACAACACAAAAATTTTAAAAAAAATTAAAAAACGTCAAGTTTTTTGTTTTTTGTGAGCACTGCCACACCACTCCTACTCAGCCACATGGCCACTCGCTGCCCGCCTCCACCGGCGGCTCTGCCTTCAGCACTACCGACCAGTGTTTAGCCCCTGAGGGCTCTTCTTCGGCCGCCAGGGTTCTATTGCGAACCAGGAGCCCGCGTCACAGCCTCCGCCGGTTCGGCCAGCCCCTGTGGTGGTCCTATTGAGGACCAGGGGCTCCGTCACTTAGCCCTAGGTGCTCAGCCCCTGGTCACCCAGCGGACCAGGGGCCGATTTTTTTAGCCCCTAGGGCATCTGGAGGACCTAATTGTGCTTTTTTAGCTACCTTCACAAAATTGGGTATAAAATGGGCACACGATCTCTGTTTTTTTCAAATGAGATATCGTTGGAAAGCTGATTCCGGCGCCGTTCTGATGAATCAAGTCTAATTTCTTGTTTTTTCTGTTTTGATGCTGTTTTCCTCATTCAAAGTCAGAACTTGTCTTTTTCACTCCGAGGGGCATATCTTGCTCTTTTTTGCTCTATTTTTTGCACACAAATAGTAATTGGAAAGGTGTTTTTGTGCTCTTTCTAGATCTATAATTTATTTTTCCAGAATCTTCTCCAAGTACATTTTATTTAGTTTTTTGTGTTTTCACACATATGTCAATTACTTGGACTTTTTGGCACCTGGAAATGATTTGTTTGCATGGGATGGATTTATTTGATCTGATTTATTAGTATTGAGGTCAGTTATTCTTAGATGTTTTAATTTGAAGAGTTATCATGGGTTTTTCTACTCACCCTTCAGTTGTTTTTTTGGAACGGGGTAATTATGAGTCATGGGCAAAGGGCATACTTACACACTGTAGGTGGCTTAATATTTTTCCTTATTTGTATGATCTCATACCTAAACCAACAACTTCAAAGGGAAAACTAGCTTGGGATATCATTAGAAATCACATAGTAGGACTTATATTGTCTAGTGTTGATTCTGACACTATGTGGGCTATATCGGGCATTGATTGTCCTCACTCACTTTGGACACGTCTTTGGGATATCTATGGAGACCCCAGTCTTTCTCCATTCCCAGAGGATCCTACTTTAGATTGTCTTGTACCCATTGGTTGGAGAGAGAATGCACCCTTTGATCATGATACTTTAAAGGAACTTCAGTATTTAGACACCCTTACATATTCTGATGAATCAGAGGCTTGTCTCACATTTCCTACTCTTTAGACTGAGATTATACATGCATCAGCATCTCCTATTGTTCCTGATCATTTTGATATTGCCTCTTTTTTGGCTCCTATTGATTCAGCTAAGCAGGACATCATACATCTTTCAGACATGGCTACTTGGGATTCTTATCTTATAGGCATTTCGTCTTTGTTTATAGAGTCCTATATTGCAGATCTGGAGGATTACTTTGAGGATTTTCAGCTCCTCTTTGTTGACAGCCATATTCCAGCTGTTAGCCCACCATGATCTATGCATTCAGAGGTTGCAGTTTTTGAGTCTTCCATTCAGTTTGGATTTGACATCTTTTGTTTCAGTTCAAACAGAGAGATTCTTCAGCATCCTATCATGGCACACATCTTGAGACATCTTGGTTCTTCTCTTTTCACAGGGTTTCTTCATCTTTGTCCTTTGGATCCATTTCTTCCCAAGGGGAGGAATATTATATGCCGCTTCAGGATCTCTTTCTGGATTCTACCTCAGGCATCCATATGTGCGATAGGAGTTTCTTCATTGTGGGGGGGCCTTCTAGTCTCTTTATTTTTCTCCTATGGAGACCATTGTACATGTACTTATATGATAGAAGCTGTCTATGGGGGCTCTTATGTTATCCACCTCCTATCCTTCTATTATTAGTACATTTATTTCTTTCATCTCTTTTTGGAGTAGAGTTTTTCCCATGAGGTTTTCTCTATTTCTCCACTTTATAGAGATTTGGTTGTAATTGGGTACCTAATCTGGCCTTGTTGCTGGGACCCAAGTTTACTTTCTTGCATTGTAGTTACCTTTGCTTTCTTGCACATGTTTGTAACTGCACTTTTGCTCATCTTAAGGCGGGGTGTTAGAGTAAAGGTTTTAATTTAATCATGTTGATTAAATTACCTTTATTCCTCTCTTAAGATTTCACTTTAGTTTTCATTTTGTGACATTTAATAATTATATTAATTATTAAATGTCTACCTATTAGGGTTTCTTTTAGGGTTGCACAATATCCTTTTATAAGGATTCATCATTATAATTTATCTCTCTCTCTCAGATGAATACATTTTTTAGCTTTCAGAGCACCCTTGCTTGTTTGTCTCCATCTCTTCTTTCTATGACATGTTATTTGCATGTAGGTGATCTTCGGGGTCTGTGAAGTTGGATTTCTCAACTTCTACATCTTTTACTTGTTTATATGATAATTTTTCTACATAATATGCCCTGGCTGCCTGCCTCCTATCTTGCCATCCAGATATCTGTTGGGTAATTGCATCTACATTTTTTAACATCTCTTTCAATGAATTTTCTAGTGTCATTCTTTATGTGGTTGAAGCATTTAGATCACTCAACCTACTGA
The DNA here is from genome assembly GCA_007258455.2 of Sequoia sempervirens. Taxonomy (NCBI): domain Eukaryota; kingdom Viridiplantae; phylum Streptophyta; class Pinopsida; order Cupressales; family Cupressaceae; genus Sequoia; species Sequoia sempervirens. Next base: position 86,341 of record VDFB02042254.1, read on the forward strand.
TAAGATCCTCAAGTTATTTTCTATTGTTGTCAATTTCACTTAGATTTTCTTGAGTGCCAAGAGGGTATTGAGTGATTGGTGGGGGAGGTTGATTTTGTTGTTGAGGATTCACCTCCTCTTCTTGTTGAGGATTTGCAGGATTTCCTACAAATTTTAAAAAAATAATCAAATCTAACCTAAAACAAACAAAATCAATTTTAAACTAAGAAATTCAAAAAAAATAGCAGAAAATACTTACCTCCCGCACCTCTTTGTAGTCGTGGCACTATATTTGCAAAGAAAATCCAACTATTGTTGATAAAATTTGTAGAAATCCTTCCTCCTAGAACACGAGTGTGAAAGTGAGGGTTTTTGGACACGGGCAGAGAGAAACAGTAAATAGAAAATGAGAGTTTTAACTTCTTTTTTTTGCTTTTAAAACAACATAATGCGAGCGCATTATAACGCGAGTGTTATCTCTTTCCAAAAAAAAATTGGCCACAAAAGTGTGACCATCTTGGTGCACTTACTCGTATGCTATTGTTGTGTTCTTTTCCAGACTCTTGGGATCATCTGGTGATGGCTATTGGGAGTACAACATCCACTTTCAGATGGAAGATGTTGTTGGTTCTTTACTGTCATAAGAGATGAGAAGGAAATCTTCTGAGATGGTGAAGGAAGCTCTTGTTGTTAGAGGAAGGTCAAAAGATAGTGGCAAGAAGAAGGACAAGAAGTCTGAATCAAAATCATAAGGGAGATCAAAGTCTCCTAGCAAGAAGTCTAAGGTGAAGTGCTAGAATTGTGGGCAACCTGGTCATGTCCAAAAGGATTGTAAAGAGGGGAAGAAGAAAAAGAAGTACTCTTCCAACAATGACTCTTCTCATAGTGATGTAGACACCTTCATTGTAGCCTTGGCTATACAGACATCAGATGATGTTTGGATGATTGATTCTAGAGCATCTTTCCACATGACATCTCATAGAGAATGGTTCACAAAGAATGAAGAATACGATGGTGGAAAGGTGTACTTGGTGAGTGATTCAACTTTGGAAATTGTTGGCCGTGGAAGAGTAAAGGGGATCAATGATGTTATGCACATACCAGGTCTAACTCAAAATCTACTTTTTGTTAGTAAGCTTAATGATATCGAAGTACAAGTCACATTCTCTAGAAATGGCTACAAGATGACTAGAGGTTCAATGGTGTTGGATAGAGGTGCTCGAATTGGTACCTTGTACAAGTTGGATGCACAAGTTGTTCAATGTAATAGTATCTCTTTGAAGTCACTGAAAGCTGCTCATGGAGGTAAAGAGGGAAATATCCCTAATTATGTAAACTCTATGGAAGTAAAACTTCCTGTAGAGAAGACTATGCTTTGGAATCATAGGTTAGGCCACATAGGAGAAAAGGGTTTAAAAAACTTGAAGAAAAAAAACCTGGTTGAGGGGATTGAAGATTGTAATCTTGAATTTGAATTCTATGAGAATTGTATATATGGAAAACAACATCGTGTTTCATTTTATTCTAGTCTTCATAAATCTTCTAGTTTGCTAGATTATATTTATTCAGATGTGTTTGGTCTAGTGAATGTTCCTTCTTTGTCTAAATCAAGATACTATGTGTCGTTTATTGATGGTTATTCAAGAAGAGCATTTGTATATTTTATGAAAAGTAAATCAAAAGTATTCAGTCAGTTTAGGGAATTTAAGAACCTTGTAGAAAATCAAATTGGAAGAAAAATAAAATGCTTAAGGACTGATAATGGTGTTGAATTATGTTCTGATGAATTTGAAAGATACTGTAAAGACTATGGGATCAAAAGATATAAGACTACACCTTATACTCCGCACTGGAATGGAGTTGTAGAGAGGTTCAATAGGACAGTGATGGAGAGAGCACGAAGTATGCTTAGTAGTGCTGGCTTGGAGGAGAAGTTTTCGGCTGAGGCTATATCTACTGCATGTTACCTAATAAATCATTCTCCAAATTCTGCTCTTATTGAAAAAACACATTTGCAAGCGTGGTCTGGTAAGAAGCCCTCTTTAAGACATATTCGTGTTTTTGGCTGTGAGGCATATGCTCATGTGGCAGATGTGAAGAGATATAAATTGGAGAACAAGGTTGTCAAGTGTATTTTTATTGGCTATAGTGCTGTCATAAAGGGATACAAGCTTTGGAATCCTGATATGGAGAAGGTTGTATACAACAGAAGTGTAATCTTTCGTGAGCTGAAACCTTCCACCTTGGATCTACAGTTAGAGACAAAGTTAGAAAACAATAAGGATGTAGCAAAAATTCCTCCTACGCCAGAGAAAGAGGAATTGAATACTCAAAATGTACCTGAAACCGAGGAGAGCTCAAGCAATTCTGAAAGTTCTGAAGAAGAAGAACCTCAGCCTCAGCAAGTGAGGAGGTCAACCCGAGAAAGGAAGCAACCAAATAGGTATGGTTTGTCTTTGATAGATTCTACTTGTGCCTATGCTTTGATTTCTAGCACTGATGAGCCTAGGACTGTAAAGGAGGCATTTAAAATGTCCGATTCAGACTCTTGGTTGGAAACCATGAATGAAGAAATGGCATCATTAGATAAGAATGAAACTTGGAGTTTGGTGCCATTGCCTAAAGACATAAAAATTGTTGGTTGCAAATGGGTATTTAAGAAAAAGATTGGCCTGGATGGCAGTGTAGAAAAGTACAAGGCAAGATTGGTTACAAAGGGTTATTCCCAGGTAGAGGGAATTGATTATGGGGAAATATTTTCTCCTATAGCTAAGCTAACATCTATCAGATTTATTTTGTCACTCGCAACAACTTATGACTTAGAGGTCGAATAGATGGATGTGAAGACAAAATTTCTTCATGGTGATTTTGAAGAAGAAATCTATATGTCCCAGCCTGAGCACTTTGTTGAAAAAGGTAAAGAGAAACTGGTTTGTAAATTAAAGAAGTCTTTGTATGGGTTGAAGTAGTCACCTAGAATGTGGTATCAAAAATTTGATACTTTTGTATTGTCTTTGGGATTTGTAAGATCAAAGTGTGATCATTGTGTCTATTATAAATCCAAAAGTGATCAAGTGCTTGTTATTGCTCTCTATGTTGATGATATGTTGTTCATAGGAAATAGTAAGCTAATGATTTTTGATCGTAAGTCTCAGTTGTCTGCTAAGTTCGAAAAGAAAGATCTTGGTGCAGCAAGGTATATTCTGGGGATGGAGATAACTAGGGACATGAAGAATAGAAAACTATGGCTTAGTCAAAGTAAGTATATCAGGACTATTCTTGAGAGATTTTGTATGAATGATTGCAAATAGCTAGTGGTTCCAATCATGCAGGGAATGAAGCTATCTGTTGAGGACTATCCAAAATCCCCTACTGAGATGGAGGACATGACTAGTGTACCCTATGGTAGTGTTCTAGGTAGTCTTATGTATGCAATGGTCTGTACAAGGCCAGACATTGCCCAAGTAGTGGGAGTACTTAGTCAGTTTATGGCTAATCTAGGAAGAATACATTGGGATGCTATGAAGAGAGTATTTAGATATTTGAAGGGGACTTTAGAATATGCTTTGTGTAATCATGGGAATTTGGTTGAATCACAGAGGACCCTCAGCATTCATGGTTATGTAGATTCTGATTGGGTAGGGGACATTGACAGCAAGAGATCCACCAATGGATACATTTTCATGTTGAATGGTGGTGCAGTGAGTTGGATGAGCAAGCGATAGGCTATAGTCGCTTTGTCCACTATGGAGGTTGAATACATGGTAGCTACTCATGCTTGTAAAGAAGCAGTCTGGTTAAAACGTTTGTGTTCTAACATTGGTTTTGATGTAGGAGAAATAACAATTTTCTGTGACAGTCAGAGTGCAATTTGTCTGGCAAAGAACCCTACTTTCCATGCCAGAACGAAACATATTGATGTACAATACCACTTTGGACATGATCTGGTGGAGGATGGAAAGGTCAGTTTGGAAAAGGTTGATACTCTCGAGAATGTTGCAGACACATTGATGAAGCTAGTGAGCATAGACAAGTTCAGGTGGTGTGCCAATTCAATGGGCCTTAGTGCCCATGATATTCAGTAAGTTTTTTTGTTCTCTAGAGGTTCCTATGTGATCTTTGTCAAGTGGGAGATTGTTGGAAAGATGTGCCTCAAATCATCACAAGCTATAACCTCTATTGGAACAAAGTCAGTATGACATCTATCATGTTTGGCCGACTAGCAGCTTTGATACATTCTATTTTGAATAGGTCGCTGTGAGCTTGTAGAAGTCTTGTTGAACGCTTATTCTTTGGAGCCTTCACTGTGACATAGTGTATTCGCTATGACCTCTTATAGCATGGATTTCTTTGGCTGACAGGCCATTAAATCATAAATCGGGGAGACTCATGATGACCATGTGCTTCAGGATAACCTATGTCGGTTCGGTGAGAAGTCTCAGTGAATAGCCAATGTCTCATCGATAGTGTAACACTTGGGTTCATCAGAGTAACATGTTTGTTTCGTTATGATGTCTCGGTGAAGTGAAAATGTCTCACTGATAGGAATACATATGATGTCGTCATCGTAACATAAAGATCCTGGTGTGAGGTCTTAGCGAACAGTGAAAGTCATGCCAAATGGAAAACAAACGACGTCATGACTTGAAGACTTTGATATGAGGTCTTGGTGAGATCGATATGTCTTGCCGACTATCCTTTGGAGCTCAGTATGAAAAATGACTTCGGTATGAATTTTGGTGACTCGTCATGAGGTTCTGGCGAAAGCGATACTCTTGTTGAATGGTAATTTTATATCTATGAGACTTTTGGACCTCACTATGATCTCCTGGCGAGAGCGACAGGTCTCACCAACTGCTTGGTGCTTCGATGTAACAAAAGAAGGCTCGTTGAGATGTCTTGGCGAGAGCGATAGTCTTTCCGAAAGGAATACTGAAGCCAGTACATGTTGTAAGCTCAGTGGTACATCTTGGCAACTATGGTAACTCTTGGTGATGTTGATATGAAGTCTATGTGGCATCGTCCAGACACTGTTCGTGTCTCACCGAGATGCCAACAAAGCTTGGATTTATTTTGACTATTTGACTATCCTATGTGGAGTCTCGTGGAGGAATAGGAGAAGCTGAATGTGAACCGTTAGCAGTTGGTTCATTGTGACAGTTCTGTGAGGAAGCTGGATGGACATGGAATAAAAAGGATATACTCTATGATTGCAGATTGTAATCGGTTGGTTGGTTCGACAGATTGTTGCATGATTGAATCAGTGGATGAATTCCATTATGTGGACTATAACGTGAAGGTTCCTAAAAAAATTGTACATGGTAAATGTTGTTGTAAATAGACACTAGATAGATAAGTCTGACATTTGTATGTAATCTCAATTACTGTAATACAAAGTGATTTCTCTTGGTGTGGTGGGTTTTTCTCCCATAAGGGTTTTCCCACATATATCTGGTGTTCATGTGTGATTTTCAAATACTCTATTTCTGTTATTTGTTTCATAGGGCATCTTAATTGGACTGTAATTTAAAAATTAAAAGTATATATGCATTCTTCTATGAGGTATTGACGTTAGGAGAGTCATTTTTGCATCTGATTTTCCTTACACATTCTACCATCACCAAGATTCTTCAAGAGGTATCATTAATTTTGCATGGACATACTGAGACATTCTATGCCTTGATTCTACATTAGTATTCCATCATCTAGACATACACCTAGATGCCAAACCCGTCAAACAGAAACTAAGAAAGATGCACCCTCAGGTGGCTTTGTTTATTAAGAAGTAGTTGAAGAAGCTATTAGATGCTGGGTTTATAAGGCCTATTGATTATTCTAATTGGATCTCCAACATAGTGCATGTATCCAAACCAAACAACATTGTCAAAGTGTGCACAAACTTCCGCAATCTCAACAAGGCTTGTTTGAAAGATGATTTTCCTTTTCTAAACATTGACATGTTGGTTGACCTCACTACAGGGCATGGGATGCTTTCCCTTATGGATGGATTCTCTGGATACAATTAGATTAGGATTTCCCCCAAAGATCAACATAAAATGGATTTTACCACACCATTGAGAACTTTTTGTTATAATGTTATGCCCTTTGGCCTCAAGAATGTGGGGGAAACCTATCAGTAAGCTATGACTATTATCATACATGACCTCATTCACATAATAATGGAAGATTATGTTGATGATCTATTAGGTAAATCAAGAACATTGGAAGAGCATCCTACGGTCCTCAAGAAGATATTTGAGCATCTAGAGCAGTACAAGGTAAGGCTAAATCTGAAGAAATGTGTCTTTGGGGTCACATCAGGAAAAATGTTGGGTTTCATTGTCTCCCAGAGAGGTATCAAAGTAGATCCAGTGAAAGTAAATGAAATTATGGATATGCCTCTACCACGCAATCTCAAAAAATTAAGAAGCCTACATGGTAAACTACAATCCATCCAGTGGTTCATTGCTCAATTAACCAACAAGTGTCAGTATTTCAATCATCTCTTGAAGAAGGATAATGACTTTAAATGGAATCAATAGTGTCAACTTGGCTTTGACAAGATCAAGGAGTATTTAGTTCACCCACCAATCCTTATGCCACCAATTCCTGGTAAGCCACTCCTATTGTACATTTCTGCTACTTCAGTGGCACTGGGGGCATTGTTGGCACAACACAATGAATCATCAAAAGAAAGAGAAATCTATTACATCAGTCGAACCTTGGTGGGTTATGAGCTCAACTATTCTCCAATGGAAAAAGCTTGTCTAGCCATGGTTTTCAGTTCACAAAAACTTAGACATTACATGCTTAGTCATCCAGTAAAGCTTATATCCAAGGTTGATCCACTTGAATACCTGGTATCCAGGACAATTCTAACTGGTCACACAGGGTATGTGCAAGATCATGATGGGCCAAAAAGTGGCGATATGATGGGTATTTGTAGGGTATGTGGTTGACGACTTTTT